>CATIWQ010486299.1:0-26371 GCA_949673415.1 Euphorbia schlechtendalii | reverse complement strand
AGCCAACATTTTTGGAATGGTAACTTGCTAAATGTGGCTATGTGAGAGTGACCTATACTAAGCATAGTATTGATGTTGTCCAAGTTTATATAATTGTTTTATTTTGTTTGCACTAGATTTAGAAAAGTTATTTCATGTGTTGCTCTACGGCGAATCATTGAACATCTGAGTGTTTTGAACCGAGTTTGTTAGATTAGTTTAATGAATCGTAACATCTTTGTTGAACTTGCATGTTTTCTCTGCTATACTTGTTCGTAGTGAAAATCTTTATATTTAGATTCTCTAATCTTCCACATCTGTATTTACTCAATTTTTCATTCTAATCTTCCTATCCAAAAATCTCAAATCTATTTTTATTTTCTTTACTTTGTTTTTCCCTCGTTGATCTTTAGACTTGGTTCCTTCCCTGTGGGTTCGATATCTTTTAAAACTACATCGCAACTATATACTTGCAGTTATCATCCTTTTTCTATTCGATAAGAGGTATTGACAACACCTGCATTTCACGTGAACAAGTTTTTGGCATTACTATTAAGGATAAGCCTTACGGAACGAGTGTAGCCAAGTCTTGTGAATAAGTTGTTAAACTTATCAGTAGAAAAGTGGTGAACAAGTTTTTGGTATCGTTGCCGAGGAAGGCAATAGCATTCTAAGGATTAAAATTCAGGGGAAGACAAGTAAGTTCTAAAGTTTTTATTTGTTTATTTTATTTCCTCTACCATACAATTTTCTAAATTTCATTCTAGATGTGAAAAGATTATGGAATAATCATCTTTGGGGTGATACATCATTATTTTCCATCTTAATTCTTGACAAACAGAAGATTTTCTTCTATTTTTCCTATTCGCATTTGTGACTGTCTATTGTGCTCGTGAATCCCCATACAAACTTTCTATTTTCAAAATTTTGCTAGTTACGCTTGGGACCTAGGATCATAATCATGACGCGTTCAATAACTGTAGCAGTTTTAGCAGTTTTTTTGATAGGTTTTCTCATATTCTACATATAGGTTGTGATTCTCAGCACTTGTCACTCAAGTTATCCAAAAAATTCCTTTTCTTTCAATTAAAACTTCTGTTCTAAACCTTGAAATCAATCAATCCTTTTCATCAAAATGGTTCACTCAAACAAATCTGTTCTTATTCCTCCTTCAGACCTGCAAGAATGGGATGAAGCACCTTTTCCAATTCATTCTTGGGAGGAAGGTGATCATTTTGAAACCATTAGAGATGCAGATTTCACTAGTTCTTATGTCATTTATAGAATAGTTTAATTCAATTAGGAATCTATGAGAGGGTAATGTATTACCTTGAAGTATCAACATCAAGGAAAGAAGTATAAGTTGTCAAGGAAGAAATTGGAGCAAAATCTGGGATTCCCTAAAGATTGTTAATATAAAATGCTTCCTGGTTGGGATCCACTACCAACATGGAATCGCCTTACTAGAAGAGATGAATACAAATAGGAATCTGCCTATAGTCGGTGGATTCGAGACCCCTATTTGCCCGGTTAACACTTTTATCTAAGTAGTACAATTTTACAGCTGTAGATCTAGTTCAGACACGGTCATTCCTGAAGAATTGTTTATCTTGGAAATAATTTGGAATGGCTTACCTTTGGACGTATCAGGGATTATGATGGGGACTCTTATGTCTGCCGTAATTGATCCTGGTAGGATATCATACGGGTGTCGAACTATGATGAATTTGTTAGGAAAAATTGGGAGATTACCTAGTTGTGCAGAAGTCTTTACTGATGAAGATGAAATTCTGGAGTTGACTACGAAAATTCTCTTCATGCATGGATTTCTAACTAAGTGTATTGGTGAGAAAGGGATAAACTATGATTGGAAATCATGGGATGAACGAGTTGAGGCTGATAAAAAGTAAGAAAGGGAAATTGCTAGGAAAGAAGGAAGTAGTGCAACCAATCTTAAAAGGAAGTTGAACTAATTAATGGAGGAGCAAATCTCTATTCATCGCTAAATTAGCAATATCCATATTTTGGTATGTGATGTTGAAAAGGATCTGCGACAGTCACGTTATAAGATTGATCAGATGATTGAATCCTTAACTCCTGAATGAATAGTTTTCTTTTCTTTTCGATTTAGAAAAATTTGTATAGGTAGATTTTAGTTTAGTTGTGTTACGTGTTTTAATTGTTTGTTTGTTTATTTGTGTTTTTATTTTTCATTTGTAAATCTTTGTTATTATAAATGAAAATTTAAACAACAAGACGTTGATGTTCAATTGCTGTCTTCACCATGAATTCTCAAGGTATAATAGTAAATATATATCATTTATATTTAACAAAGTTTATTTGTATTTGTGTTTCTAAGTTTTTATAGGTGCAAGTCTCAAAATTGAAGAATTTGGAGAATTAAGATAGAAGTGTAACGCAAGAAAACAAGGGTCTCTGATCTATCAGCTATAGGTAGATTCATGTTTATATTCGTCTCTTCCAGTAAGGCGATTCTATGTTGATTGTGGATCCCAACCAGGAAGCATTTTATAGTAACAATCTTTAGGGAATCTTAGATTTTACTCCAATTTCTTCCTTGACAACTTATACTTATTTCCTTGATGTCGATACTCCAAACAATTCATCTTAAGATTCATCCATACTAATGAAATCAACATTTCCTTATAGTTATCTTCACTGTTCCCAATATTCATTGATGAATAGAGAACCATGTTTAGGATTCCAAGGTAATGCATTACCCTCTCATGGATTCCTAATTGAATGAAACTATTCTTATAAATGACATAAGAACTAGTAAAATCTGCATCTCTAATGGTTTCAAAATGATCACCTTCCTCTCAAGAATGAATAAGAAAAGGTGCTTCATACCATTCTTGTAGGTCTGAAGGAGGAATAAGAACAGATTTGTTTGAGTGAACCATTTTGATGTAAAGGATTGATTGATTTCAAGGTTTAGAATATAAATTTTTTAATTGAAAAAGAAGGAATTTTGGATAACTGAAGTGACGAGTGCTGAGAATCATAACCTATATGTAGAATATGAGAAAAATTATCAAAAAATTGCCAAAACTGCTGCAGTTATTGAACGCGTCACGATCGTGATCCTAGGTCGCGAGCATGAATAACAGAATTTTGAAAATAGAAAGTTTGTAGGGGAATTCATGAGCATGATAGATAGTTGTGAATGCGAATAGGAAAAATAGAAGAAAATCTTCTATTTGTCAAGAATTAAGACGGAAAATTAAGATGTATCAACCCAAAGATGATTATTTCATAATCTTTTCACATCTAGAATGAAATTTAGAAAATTATAAGGTATAGGAAATAAAATAAACAAATAAAAACTTTAGAACTTATTTGTCTTCCCCGAAATTTTAATCCTTAGAAAGCTATTGCCTTCCTCAGCAATGGCGCTAAAAACTTGTTCGTCACTTTTCTACTGATAAGTTTAATAACTTATTGACAAGACTTGGCTATACTAGTTTCGTAAGGCTTATCCTTAATAATAATGCCAAAAACTTGTTCATGTGAAATGCATGTATTGTTAATACCTCTTATCAAATAGAAAAATGATGATAACTGCAAGTATACGTTGCGATGTAGTTTTAAAAGATATCAAACCCACAGGGAAGGAACCAAGTCTAAAGATCAACAAGGGAAAAACAAAGTAAAGAAAATAAACATAGATTTGAGATTTTTGGATAGGAAGATTAGAATGAAAAATTGAGTAAATATAGATGTGGAAGATTAGAGAATCTAAATATAAAGATTTTCACTACGAACAAGTTTAGCAGTGAAAACATGCAAGTTCAACAAAGATGTTACGATTCACTAAACTAATCTAACAAACTCGGTTCAAAACACTCAGATGTTCAATGATTCGTTGCAGAGCAACACATGAAATAACTTTTCTAAATCTAGCATAAATGAAATAAGACAATTATATAAACCTGGACAACATCAATACTATACTTATTACAGGTCGCTCTCACATAGCCACATTTAGCAAGTTACCATTCCAAAAATGTTGGCTTACTAAACAGCGTTATATCACAGATCCAGTGATTATACACGATATTGTTAACCCCGAAACTACTCTTAAACTTAACTCCAACACATATAACTTGATTAATATAAATGACTTAGCACGAAATACGCATTATGACACATAGACATATCATAAACTTCGAAATAGAAAGTATAAGTTGAAAACAAAGCAAAGTTGTAAGGTATGAAAGTGAAAGCTAAAGTTGATCAAACCGTATCCACTCTTTAATGGGAGTCATCAATTCTCGCAATTCCTGCTTCTGATTTGAATTCGGTCTCAGCCCGTACAGAACCTATGCCAGGATGCTATTCTTTATGAATATCGAACAAACGAATATTGAAGAATGAAAAATTTTATTGATAAGTGATTTGCAAGTACACTTATACAATAATCGCTCGAGAATATAGAGAAATCTAGTGATCAAAACAAGGATTCGAATCACTTAAACATTTTCTCGTTAACACTTATGAACGTAGCGTACTCTCTATCTATACACACTATATATTTCTCTAATTGCATTCTAATGCTCTCCTATCTATTGGTGTTGCTCACCATGCACGAAATTTGTGAGGAATAGAACCCTATTTATAGAGTTCAAAGGGTTACGTCTATCCAAATGAAGGGTTGCGTCCATTGGTGAAAGATTACATCTCTTCATTGTGATTGGTTGAGAAGCTTTGATATAATCCATAATGGATAGGCATCTTTCCATGATTGGTTGACTTCTGATAGGTGTCTGTTCATTGGTAGTTGATGGCGGTTGATCATGCTTAGCTGGCGGTTGGTAGTTAAGAAATAATACCAGAAAACCATCCAAGTCGCGACCGTGAATCTTTAATTGGAACACTTCTATTTCTGAAGTAAACAAGTCACGACCGTGAATAATTATCATGAACGTGAATTTAGTTTTACTCAGAATTCTTCTTGCAACTTCACCATCTTCGACAGCTTTGATCCTAAGACAAATCTTTATTTTCCACGCATCCTTTTGCACCTTTTTCACTCTTTTTTCATAGAATTCCACTTTAGATCATTTTACTCCCAAGATTTACCTAGTATCTGCATTTTCATAAAAAACAACTACATACCAATTGAAATCTTTTATATGAAGTGTAAAAATGACTAAAGCTATAGTGTTTAATGTATAAAATTAATCTTTCATTGAACTACTTTAAAAAAGGGCATAAGTTTTCCAATGATTTGAGTCTTACCGCCAGTTAGCCTAGAGCAGGTTTTCTAACTCACGGTCCCTCTATTCCTTACCTTGTCCTAATTTTTGCCTGAGCCGACCTTCATAGGTTTTCAACTTAGCAGACATTTCTGACTTATCAGCCCAGTCCCTGTAGGTAATGACCATCTTGCTCAAGATTTTCTTAATCACTTTGTTGGCTGCCTCTACTTACCCATTAGCTTGTGGCCTATATGGTGATGACCGATGGTGCTTGATCCCATATTTCCTCATTAGGTTTAATGTGGCTCCTTGAAATTAAACCCCATTATCTGATAAGATGTGATGTGGAATGCCATATCGAGCAAATATATGCTTTTCTATGAACTTGGCCATCTTCTTAGCGGTGATGTTGGTGTGAGATTTAGCTTCCACACATTTTGAAAAGTAATCAACTGCTACTATAATGAATCGATGTCTATTAGTCGAGTTTGGTCGAATCTTGCCAATAATGTTGATGCCCTATGCTGAGAATGGCCAAGGAGTAGATAAGCTGTGGAGTTCGGATGCGCGTAGGTGGCTGATGTCACCGTAAATCTAGCACTCATGGCACTTTCATACTTCTTATATGCAGTCTTTGACCATTGTTGTCTAATAGTATCCCTGGCGTTGTATTTTCTTCGCTAGTGGTATCGCATTCATGTGTGGACTGCAATCTCCCGCGTGCATTTGTCTCATTACCAACAGTGCCTCCTATTCTGTGAGACATCGCAACAGTATTCCTTCTGATATTCATTTGAATAGGTCCCATTCTACTAGATAGAATTGAGTCGCTAACCACCATAATGAGGTTCTTTCAGAGTCTGTTGCACCTTCTGGGTATTTCCCGATCCATAAAAATTTGACGATGTCGAAGGACGAATTCCCGATAGCTTATTGATCCTCTGCTTCCACTAGCCAATAGTAGAAGGGTTCTTTGGCCATTTGTAGTACAACAGGTTTGATTGACTAAGTTCTGGGGCCCTCCCACATCGATGCTAGTGTAGAGAGTGCATCTGCCATTTGGTTTTCCTCCCTGGGTACGTGTTTGAAGTTGCATTTGGAAAATTTTTGTGAGATTTTCCATACTGGTTCCACGTAAGGATGGAGTGATTCTTCTCTTATTTCCCAGTCGCCAGTGACTTGTTTAATAACCAGAGCTGAGTCTCCAACCACCGATACTTCTTTTCCCCGTGCTTTTCGAAGTGCCTCTAACCCAAACAGGCAGGCCTCATATTCTACCCCATTGTTTGTTACTAGGAATTCCAACCATTTAAAAAGGGGTATAACTTCATTTTGCAGTGTTATTGATACAACACCTAGGCCGGCTCCATTCCTGTTCATTGCACCATCGAAAAACATTTTCCACTCTGTACCTACATCCTCTATCAATGCTAGTTGCTCATCTGGAAGTTCTAGATTTTCAACGTAATCAAAGTCCAAGGGTTGATTTGCCAAAAATTCAGTGACTGCTCATCCCTTAATGACTTTTTTTGTCACATATTCAATGTCGAATTCAGATAATATCAATCACAAATGTGAGAGTTTTCCAGCTAGTGTTGGTGACGATTGGAAGTAATGACGCAACTTCTTTGTCAACCAAACCATCATTGTGCAGATTTTCTCCACCAAGGTGTAACGTGACTCATACTCGAGTAATTTTTTGCTCAAGTAGTAAATTGCATGTTCACTTCTGTCTTCGTGTTCTTGCACCAGCATGCCTCCAACTGATGATTCCTCAATTGCTAGATATAGGATCAAGGGTCTTCTAAGTTCTGGTGGGCGGAGGATGGGTGGGCTTAACAATTATTGTTTGATTTTGTCAAGCGCTACTTTGCACTAGTCATTCCAAACTACTGGTTGGTCCTTTCATAGTAGTTTGAAGATTGGCTCGCAGATGGCAGTGAGTTTGGCGATGAATCTGCTTACATACTGTAGAGATCCTAGGTAAGATTGGACTTCTTTCTCAGTTTTCGGTTCGGGTATATCCCTAATGGCTTTGCTTTTATTAGGATCCATCTCAATTCCTTTTTGGCTGACTATATGCCCCAGGAGTTTCCCTGATGTAACCCCAAATACACACTTTTTCAGGTTCAAGCGTAGATTGTACTTTTCGATCTTGTGAGAAACTTATCTTGGAAATTTTCACCATTTTTGGTGACTCATTTATTCCCAATTTAATTTTTTTTAATGATGTGTCATGAATGTTAAAGATGTTATGTGTATGATCATATGAATGCATGGTGCTCTCAGGCAGAACATCAAACAAGTAAGCAAAATTATCGTATTTCATTGAATGAGTCTCGTAGGCAATATTGTCAAGGACATATGAAATATTCATTATTACATCATCAATTTCCTCCTCCACAGGTGGAGGGGCTTCAGTTATTGTAGAAGCAGGTGCGTCAGTGGTAGGTTCTGCCTCGAGAGTGGTCCACATCAGCTTTTCGGTGAGGAGGTTGATAGTGCCTGGTAGATCTTGGTCTCGCACATCACCTTTCTTCATCAGCTCATTAACAACCTTAGTGAAAGCTACCATCACATCTTCCAGTATTCCGCCTTCTGCACATTCCTCAGTCAGGGTTATTGTCAGGTTCGATTTCTCTTCCAGTTCAGCATCAACAAGGGACTCAATCAGCTGGCTGGTTGTGAAGTCAAACACATCATTGGGTATTTCGAGTCCTTTGACTTCCTCCCCATTCAGGATCATCGATTTCGACTCTCCCAGGTACGCTTGAGTGCGTTCCGCCTCGCAGACGCTTACCATGTTATAGAACATGGGCCGTTTGTGCTTGTACATTTTCATGCTAGGGGTGAAACCCAGACCCAATCCAGGAGTGACAAGAATAGGGTCGATGGCCCTGATAATCCCCTGATGATAATTCCCCAAGCCTTTTCCAGGGATAAAACCTTGCTTCTTCATTTGAGTTCTCAAGCTCCAAGGGAAAAAGCGATATCCCTTAGGAGTTCCACGCCCCTTCTTTTTTTATTTAATAGCCATTGCCACCCTCAACCCTTGCATTATTCTCTCCACAAATGCGGCAGCCGCCATTATTGATTCCTCATCAGCCTCGATCGTCACCGGCCTCCCTTTATGAATTAGTTTTATCTTCTGGTGCAGAGTTGATAGGACTACCCCTATTGCATGGATCCATGGCCTGCCTAAAAGAAATGAATAAGTTACTGGAATATCCAGCATAGTGAACTTTACATTGGAGGTCACTCCTCCAGTGGTGACCTCTGCTTCAAAGATGCCTACTACACCCCTTTTTGAATCATCATAGGCTCGGATCATCACGTCAGATTTGGCCAGCATATCCTCCCTTAGCCCTAGGTGAGGTAGGACTTTAAGAGGACAGAGATTGAGAGCCGAGCCATCATCTACCATCACACATGGTATCGCGCGATCGAAAATTTGAACCTTGATAAATAAGGGCCGATTATGCAATCCCAGATCCTATGGTAGCTTCGATTGATCAAAAGTTATGGCCAGCATTTGAGGGGGAGCAATTCCTTCCCCAATGGCAGCACACATCTCGATTACTGAGGTTGTAGGTGTGGTAGGCATTTCCATCAATCTCTGGACTAAACCCATCCTATGCTTTTGTGAAGTCTCAAGCAACCTCCAAATGCTGTATTCAGCCTGAGTTCCCTTCAAGTGATTTATGAAAGGGTCTATGTCTATCATGTCTTCATCCACCTTTAGGGGTAGAGGTGGCTCGGGTTATTCCCTTGCTATTTCCTCCGGCCTGGAGTCATTGAGCTGTACAGTCTCATCCCTTCTGAAAACTCTACCACTCCGAGTAACCCGTAGTACTCCATTATCCATCACTCTTGTTTCCCTGGAATTGACCCAAGGGTACTGGTCGTATCCATCCTCTGCTTGGCCACGTCACCCCTTCAACTTGTAAGAATCCATGCTTATGGGCTTCTTCCCACCAGAAATGATATCTCCCTCAACCGAGGTTCCTTCTTTGGGTTTCCTTTTCCTTCTTGACTTGGGGACATATACATCAAGATCAATGGGCACCCTTGTTGGTGCTTTCTCGGATTCCACTCTCATTGCATCCCTCCATGGTTCACCTCCCTCTACTGAGAACACTTCTGCCAAAGGATCATCCTTGGTGCCTTCATCTTCATCAGCCACTGCATTCACCACCAGGTTAGACCGAGACAGCATCGCTAGCACAGAATCAATGGGTATCCCTGATCCTACTGCATGGACGTTATGGTGTCTGGTCACTATCTCCCTGTCAAGATGATGAGTGTGAAAAGATAACTCATCAAAATCTGGGACTGTCAGCCTTGACAAATGATAGCGAAACCAATCCCGGGATCACCTATTATCAATTGTACTATAGAAGGCCCAAATGGTCTTGGCGCCAACACTAGATAGATAAGCATCCACTGCTTTATGTAGCCGGTGAGCGATTCTCCTTCCCTCTGTACATAAGTGAGCAGATCTCACATGGTTTGTTTCAGAGGTTATGAAAATGCGAACTCCATCTAGAACTCTGCAGAGATGTAGTTCCAATTGCTCTTGGTCTCAACCGACTGCATTTTGTACCATGGACTTGCTACTCCTACTAGTGAGTACAGAAATAGTGTAGCTATCATATTTTGAGAGAGGCCCTGTGCTTGACATAGGATATAAAACTTGGACAAGTGGGAAGACGGTGAGTCATTCCCATTAAAAATCGACATACCGGCTAAGCTAAAACTAGCCCTTAGGACTTCTTCCCGTTCTCTAATCACTTGATTGCATGACTCAGATTCAAGCATCTCCATCACATCATCTGAGTCCATCCCTGACTCAATCACCATCACATACTCCTCTCCTTTACCGGCCGGTGCTTCTCCTAACTGTTAGGTTTCTAGCTGGTAAAAATCAGAATCCCAGCAAAGTTGATCTCAATAGCTTTAATCTTACGGCCACACCCTTGGCGGTTCAACTCTTCCTCCAGCATCTTCAAAACCCGACTAGGATTGCTTCCCGACCCAACCATCATCACAAATTCTCTAAGCCCTTTAGACAGGCAGCTCAAGACCTTCCGCTCTTCTAACCCTGAGTTAATCATTCCTACCCACTCCTCAAAATTTGGTAAAGGGTTGTTCTTCATGCTGGGCTTGAGTGCAGGCTCATGGATGGCTTTATTAACCACTAGCTTCTGAATAGCTTTCAGCAGCTCCTTGTAGTTATTTGTACGGTGTCCCACAGCCACATGATAATGGCAGTAATTGTTCTTCTCTTCCAGCTTGGGAGGGATATGCTTCTTCAAGCTCTCCAACTGATTTAGTTCACGCAGCTTAGTGAACAAGAATCCCAAATTAGCAGCATATGGTGAGATACCATGATATTCTTCCTTTGGCAACCTAACAATGACTACCTTTTCTTCCTCCACTAATTGTATTGCCAGTTGCTTCACCTTCAACTGCACCGGGTTGGAATCATTCTTTCTGTAATACGGCTTAGCGACATGTTGCCCCATTTCCGCCTCCATGGCATCTTAGCGTTCTATCTTCTTAGCCCGCATGAAAACTTCTTAATAACTATGGAAAGTCTCAGACCCCAGCCTCTTCCAGTAAGATGGCAGTGCACCATCTAAGAGCTTTACGATCATTTCTAGCAAAGATAGAGTGCAGTTGCGTAGCCATCCATCTCTCAAAATAGGGCTTGAAACTTTCCCCCAGTTTTTGCTTCACTGCCTCCAGATTCTGCATCGTAGTGATTATCAAAGTATTGAACCCATAGTGGTCCACCATTGACTAGGACAAATATCCCCAGTTATAGGCTATGTCTATCGGTAAATGACTATAACATTCATTAACGAGGCTTCCTAATGTGACGATGAATAATTTGGCCATCATACAGTCACTGATCCTTAAAGCCCTCATCTTGTTTTGATAATGCACGATATGCATGCGCGGATCCGTATTACCCATGTACTTTTCAAACTAGGGCATAGCAAAGGTTAGTGGTAAAGTATATTCATCCCCAACTATGGGATGCATTGGGATCGCATCCCTCTGCCCATGTACATGAGTGGCTAAGAATTGTCTCCAGAGTTTAGCCATTCCAGGCTATTGGAGGATACTGTTCGGGGTCTCCGAGAAGCCCCCATACCACAAGCTCAAGTAGTACTACCCTTGACCTTGAAATGTCTGAGAAGGTCCGCCCCAGCTGGGCATTGTGGGCTGAGCCACCCCTTGAATAAAGGCAATGTAATTAGAAGAGGGCTAGATTTCTAATGGTCCTGCGACCCTTGGAGCAAATGAAGCATGTCCCGGCTACCCTGGGAAGAACTGGCCACCCACCTATGCCTTGTACATTATCTACAGCTGGCCCTGCCCAAAATCAAACTGATAGAAGTTAGGGGGAACTGTTGCAGAACTTGGAAATATAGCAGCGAAAGATGATGGTCCCCCCAGTAGGATTGTGCCACCGACATTTGGCACTACATCATTTTCCCTCTGCTTTGGTTACCCAATTCTAGTGTGGCAATTGAGGATTGACAGTAATTGGTCACTATTAGCGAAGTCATTAGTTGTAGTAGCAATCTCGGCGCTCACCAATGATTGGTTGGCTTGTGGGTTCTGTCCTGCCTTGAGAGCCTGCTCACTGGACACATTCTCTTCTTGTTGAGGAGCTATGTTACGAAAGCTATACAGAGTGTTTTGTTCTGAATCCTAGCTAGAGTCAGTGTAAGGAACTCCTTCTAGGTGAGCCATGGTTGGGGAGATGCGGATTAGCCAGCGAGATGCCTTATTCCAAGCCTTTTGGTAAACTAGCTTTTTCCTGGCTGAAATACACACAAAGATTGTTAGGGAATGCATGTAAAATCATGATGCATGATTGATGCATGAGATGTTTAATGTTATGGTTGCGGAGCATGCCATGATGCAAGATAGAAATCACACACAGAAAGAGCAGAATCGTTAGTTCATGCGATAAATGAAGGTCCATTGGTTTTTGAGATTCATACTCTATCCTAGGGACTATGTGAAATGAAGTGACCTAATTACCTGTGTGGAGATAAGTTAAAGGTTCGAGAACTAAAATTAGTTCTCTTGGTGTTAAGGTGACCAGTGTGACATACCCTAACGAAAAGTGATAAAAAAATGAATGGAAATAACTACCATATGCAACAAATAGATGAATGTTTTGGTTCTTTTACCCCATTGGGGCAAGGTCTTGGATGTCACTGGACATCATCACAAAAGGTATGTAGTGATGCATGAGTATTTTGGGTAAGTTTTACCTAGGTTAAGACATCAACTGGGATATCCTTTGTATTCATGTTTACCTCGTGTAGGCATTTGGTGTGTACAATCACCCCGGCATGGCTATAAGTCGGATGCCAAGTGGACATCGGATAAGGATTTGGGTAGGTTTGTCTTAAGAGTTAGACATCATGTGGACATTGAACTAAGACTTGGGTTGAAAGATGCTACATGATTCTAGTTGGTTTCATGTTAACTTAAGGTGACATGATCTCACGTGTTAACTAAGTCTTAAGTATGAATGATATCAAATCATGTTCAATATGAGTGTGTGTTTTCAAGTGTTTGCACTAAGATTCATGGTTAGCATGGCACATTTGTACAATGCATGATAAATCGGAAAGTGGTAAATGCTTAGCACATAGCACACATTATCTTTCTTCCAACCATACAACTCCTAAGCATAGGGTTTTTGGCTAGTCTCTATCCTAAGTTTGGTTCATATTAGTACCATGAGGATACTAAGGAGCGCATCTGCTGGAAAATATAATGCATGATCGCGTGTTTGGGTAACACCCTAGGGAAAATGCCTGTGGCTTATTTACATGAGGGTTTAAAAATGGGTTGCTGATGTAGAAAGTTCTTGTTGCACTGAAATACACTCTAAGCCTCTCCCTAAATAGGTTCTAACGAGGGAGGTACATGCGATATGGCAACAAGTGCTCCACTCGCTGAAGTACTATCTTTTCTCAAGGAGGCAGATTAGTACAAGAGAAAGCTTCACAGTAATAGGGGTACCTTAGACTTATGGGCTAATCCTTTCTACTACAATGCGTTATTATGAATATGTCAAAATTAAGAGAAAATGAAAAATTGTGATTAATAATTTTCAGTACTTATCCAAAATATAAAACCTTTGAAAAAAAAAGTTTTAGAAACAAAATCCCCAACTGAGTCGCCACTATGAGCAGGCGACACGGAGCGGTAGGTCGAGAGCGCGTAGTTATGAGAGGCGAGATCCACCGGGGTGTTTATAAAATACGTGCATCGAGTCAGGGACCCAGAAAAAGTTTGAAAAGAGAAAGCAAAAACATTTTATAGATCGGTTCAAACCCGAATCAGTCATCTCTTAGTGTGGAGTCGCCACTTGGATTAGCTCTTTCAAGGAATTAGAGTCCTATGAGGATTAATGTTCAAGGGATGGCCCACTAAGACATAGAGATTTGGGTTCGGGATAAGTTGCTTATTTCTTATTGGGTCACATTATATTACATCTATAGAAAACCGTATTCTCTTAATTGTGCATATTCGCACTTAGGTAATTTTTTAGACTTTATATGCATGATTCACGTATTGCAAAATAATAAACCATCCACAAGGAGAAATAATAAATTATCCATAAAGTAGTAAATAAAAGCAGAAAATGAACGTGGAAAATAAAAATTACAAGGCTTCCAAAAATAGGGGGACGCAACTTCCCGCTAACCTATTAATTACATTTCCCAAAAAATTGAAGTTGCGATACTAAAAGGAAAATTAAAATCCTAAACATACATCTAATCCTTATCTACCTACATCCACAAAGGTTACCATAGGGGATATCATGTATGTTTGATTTTGAATTTGACGAGGCCTGTGTAGCCTAAAAAAAGGAAAATCAATTGCGGTAATGTGTTTGTTAATTAAATAAAACAATTAATTTAATTAACATGTTGGTTGCTCATTTTAATTAATGAAATTCCTCGCATGGTAAATTGATGAGGGCTTTTATCCGGGAATATGTTTTATTCCCCTCGTGGGGGTATTCTAACAAACATCTCCTTTTAAAAAAGAAAATAGATGAAGAAGAATTACAACACTTGTATAGAATAAAAATATTAAAAAAGATAAGAATCCTAGGTTCAGAAGTGAAATAAGAAGAAGAAGATAAACACCGAAAGCATGAAAATTGCAGTTCTAGGAACTTAGAGGCTTACCCTTACGAAATGAATCCACTTCGAAGATATCCGATCGGCCATTGAAAATCCTCCTCATCCCTTAGTTTAGGTAAAAAAAATTGTGTTGGAAGTCTAAAAATATTCATCTTAATTCTTGTAAGCAGTTTTGAAAGTTATATTTTTATTTGCAAATTTTTCGAGATCCCAGATTATCGAAAAAGACCCGAGTATTTATAGGAGAAATCCCAAAAATCCAAAACATGTAAGTTTTTCCGGTGAGGGGTCTCTTTGGCAAGGTATATGCCTTGCTAAAGCTTGGCGAGTTTGGGGAGGCTCCTACCTTGCCTAAGCTTGGTGAGGGAGCCTCGCCAAGCTCTTTTGCGAGGCATATGCCTCGCCAAAGCTTGGCGAGGCAGCCTCTCCAAGAACTTTGCGAAGCCTTTTGAAGAGGTTTTACCTCGCCCACCTTTGGCAATGCAGGCCCCCTGATCTAGTATTCCGTAATATTTTATGTATTTTTTGTGTATTTTATATTTTTTTAATTAATTAAATAATTTTATTGAAAACGTTCTTTTAAATTTAGAGATGAGAAGGATTCCCATTCGAATGCATCAGGATACTCGAAAATTGTATCATTCAGGTATAAAATCCTGAAAAAGCCATCATCATCGAACGCACGAGTTGGTACAAAATCCTATGCTAACAGGATCCTATCAAGGACCGCTGGATGCTCTTCCCGAGTGTGAGATTTAACTAGAATATCATCCACATATACTTCTATCTCCTTGTGGATTAAGTCATGTAGCAAGGCCGTCGTAGCTCTTTGATAGGTTGCCCTAGCATTTTTCAATCCAGAAGGCATGACCTTGTAATAGTAAACACCCCATTCAGTGATGAACGCGGTTTTAATCTTATCCTCAATAGCCATAAAGATCTGATTATACCTTGAGAAGCCATCCATGAATGAGTACATAGCAGCCCTAGCAGCATTGTCAATAAGGACATCGATATGAGGAAGAGGGAAGTCATCCTTTGGTGAAGCTTTATTAAAATCCTAGAAATCCACACAGACTCAAACCTTACCATCTTTCTTTACAATTAGCACGATGTTGGTGAGCCAGGTAGGGTATTCTACTACTTCTAAGAACTTGGCCTCTATTTGTTTGGATATTTCCACTTTCACCTTCTATGCCCATTCAGGTCACAATCTTCGCAACTTTTGTTTGACAGGTTTAACCCAAGGATCAGTCGGAATTCTATGCTCGGTGATCTCCCTATCCACCGTTGGTATGTCTTCGTACGACCAAGCAAACGCTACCACGTGTTTTCTAAGTATATTCATTATCTTATATTCCTCTTCAAGAGTTAGGTCACTCAAAATCATCATCATCACCATTTTGGGTGATTCATCCGTACTTAAATTTATTTCATGTAATGATGTATTAGTTATGCTAAAGACATTATGTGTATGATCATGAAAATGCATGCTCCCATCTGGTGAAACATCACACAAGTAAGCAAAGTCTCGATCTATTGATTGATACACCTCATAGGCAGCATTATTAACATCGAAAATGTTCGAAATTTTAAAGACTACACTACTAGCATCTTTTTCCTCCACATGTAGAGGGTCTTCACTCATCTTAGGAGCTGGCTCCTTGAGGACGAACTCAACAAGTACTACCTTCTTTTCCATGGCGGCGGCTTTGGTGACAACTTTTGAGGCTATAGTTAGCTGTTCTTTCACACTCCCATCTTGCTTCTTCATCAGCACTGCGAGGGCTTTAGTAATGGCTTTGATTGCATCCTGGACCTCATCCTCCATGGGTTCAGGTTCAGGTTCATCTTCAATAAACATCTTGGCTTTTCCCCTATTCCGTGTAGCTGCAACTATCTCTTCTGGAACTGTAACCTGCGCTCCTTTTTCCATGTTTGTCTCTTCAAAGTGATTAACCACTTCTGAGCCATCCACTGACTCAATAATTGGAGCTAACATACATTTCTTCAAGAAATCGAATACATCCCCGAAGACTTCAAACCCTAGTACAGCTTCTCCTCATATTGATACTATTCACTCTCCCCCAGGTATTATCTTTCCCCTTGAATAGTGCATACACTGAACATGTTGCAGAAGGATGGTCGTTTGTGTTTATAAATTTTATGCTCAAGGGTAAATCCCAATCAGGTAATGGGAGTCAATAAAAGAGATCTATGGTTTCCGCCATTCCTTGATGGTACTTCTAGCGTCCTTTCCCAAGAACGAATCCTTGTTTCTTCACGATTTTCTTCAGTCCCATCGAGAAATAATGGTACCCCATGGGAATCTTCTTTTTCTTCTTCTCTTCTTCGTGGTTAATCATAGCCACCCATAATCCTTCTGCCCCTTTTTTAATAAAAGCTGTTGCTGCCATTACGAACTCTTTATCCGCCTCTATTATTACTGGCTTTCCTTGGTGAACCAGTTTTATCTTCTGATGGAGTGTAGAGGGCACAGCACCAAGAGCATGGATCCAAAGCCTTCCTAATAGTAGGGAGTATGAGACTGGGATATCCAGTACTATGAATTTCACTTCGGATTTCACCCCATTTGCTATTACAACTGTGGTGAATGTACCTACTACTCCGTGCTTGGAATCATCATAAGCCCGAATAACTGTATTTGACCTTTCTAACATGTTTTCATTTAAACACATTTAAGGCAGCACCTTCAGCGAGTGTAGGTTTAGAGCTGACCCATCATCCACCATGACACAAGGAATGGATCTATCGAAGATATTAACCTTGATGAATAGGGCCTTATTGTGGTTCTGGTGCTCTAGCGGTAGGTCCAACCAGTCAAATGTGATGGTTGGGCTTTTCTTCAGGGGTATCCCTTCCCCTATCATTAAGAACATTTAGATCATCGAAGTAGTCGGTTTCACTTCCATCTCCATCAACTTTTGCACCAATCCTCGGTGATGTGCTTTAGAAAAGCGCAATAGCTGCCATATGCTATATTTGGATTGAGTGCTCTTAAGCTAGTTGACCAAGGGGTCAACTTCCAGCTCATCTTCGTTAACAACTGGAGGTAGGGGTGGCTCTGTATTATCCCTTGTAGTCTCTTCGGTAGAAGAATTCCCGAGCTGAATTGGATCATTTCTAAAAACTCGACCACTGCGGGTCAATCTCAAGATTCCATTTTCTATCGCCCTTGTTTTGGTGGGTTTCTGCCATGGATATTGTGGCTCCTCTCACCTTCTCTTTGCGTTCTTCATTTGGTAAGAGTCTAGGTTGATTGGGCGTTTACCGTACAATATCTCCTCAACTTTTATAGAACGGGTACTATCCTTATCATTTCTCCTTCTAGACTTCAACACATACTTGTCTAGGTTAATAGGCTTAGCTTGTACCTATCTCACTTCTAGCTCTTTAACCTCTTCTTTCCCTTTGTCAACAACGTACACAGACTCGAACAGGTCATAATCTTCCATTGTGCTTTGGGAAAATAGCGGGGCTGATCCTACTAAATTCATCTCAGGGGTAGATTGGGCAAGCATATCTAGAACTTGATTTGATGGTATCCTAGTTCTCACTACAAGGACTTCATCTTCTTGCTCATAGATTAATCGATCCAACATATAGCCTCTTTAAAGTAGCTTTTCAAGAGTAGCAAAGTGATGAGCGATGAGATGATTCCGGTATTCTAGATGAGCCCCTTCGATCATCAACCTCACTAGGATTGCTTTGAAGGGTTTCTTCTTAATCACCACTTGTAATGCCATTCACCGGTGAGCATACTCCGAGAAAGGCTCGTACTCCTCTTGTTAACTTGCCAAGAGTTCCCTGAATTCCATGAGTTGCTTCTCCCCATGTACGAAGTCTCTTTTAAAAGCTTTGGATATGTTTCTCTAGTCTTTCTTGACTGCCTCCAGCTGGTTCATATACCAGTCACTTGATGCACCCGTTATTGAACAAGGGAAGAAAATGGCTAGCCTTTCATCGAACAATCCCTGGGCCCGTATAAGAGTCTCAAATTTTATTAAGTGGAGGGATGGTATGTCACTGTCTGTGAAGATCGGCATCCCACATAAATTGGGTTGGGAACATGAACATGGCATTGTTTTAGGGATTCCCAAAGCCTTTTGCCTCTCTTTTGGTTGGGCCATGGTTTAGCCAAAGCTGTTGTTGAAACCAATTATAGATTCTCCTGAGGCCTCTCTTTAACATTTGATGGACACTCTTCCTCTTTTAGGGACTGGACCTCCTTTGACTTCCACCAGCGTCTCATTTTTGTTGAGGGAATTTGCAGGAGTCCCTGGAACCATTTCCTCTTCAATTGTGCCTTTCGCAACTAGAGCCTTGCCAGGGTTGGCTCTAATGATCATTTCCAATACTCAGTTCAGTGCCATGCCTGACCCTACCATGTTGACATGCTGCCCTGTTTGCCTGAAAAATTGTTCTAGCTTGGTTGCCATGTCGAATAGTTCTTTGCAAGTTTGGAACCCCATTGGACCGAGACTCCTTCTATACGAGTTCCTGGCACCATTAATCAGCATCTATACAAAGATATGTTCTAATGGCCTATACGGTATTTGAATTTGAATTATCATCCAGTGCCGAGTGTACTTCTGGAAGGATTCATAATCTTGCTGGATGTAGGTTGTAAGGTCATGCAAGGTGGGTTTGAGCTTCTGCATATGCATGAAGTCCTTAATAAATGCTCCGGACATGTGTTTCCAATTACGCCTCAATATCACTGGTTGGTTTTCATACCATTCTCCCGCAGCCTCTGATAAAGAGCATGGGAATAGCTTGGCTAATTCGGAGTCGGGGAGGCCTTGTGTTTTCAGAAAAGTCTCAAATTTGAGAATGTGAAAGGTGGGTGAATCCCTTTCATCATATAAGAGCTTTCTGCATAGGCTGTATCCAGGACCTGAGTAGGCCCTTGAGGCATGGAAAGTGGCATTGGCGCTTGTTCCCCCACCTTGACTTGGCTGTGCTGTGCTGTGCCCATCCCTTTGTTGGACTGGGATATCATGTCAAATACATGGCCAGATGGCATGCCTGACCCTACAATCATGACTTCCAGGATTAAGCTCTGGAATTCTACATCTACCTTTACTGCTACTTTGATAAGCTCTCTGAGGTTTATGTATTCTCACAAATTGAGGCGGTGATGAAATTCGGAGCGTGCCCCGCTGATCAGCATCTCCATCAGAAAAATCTTCTCCCGCTTCTCCTAGATCGTGACTTGGATAGACATCCACCTAGAGCTGTACACTTGGAATGTTTCATCCTCATCTTGTATGTAGGCTGCCACATCCATCATGTCAGCTTTGGGCATCTCCATGTACAAGAAATCCTGCTTGAAAGCATGGGAGATCTACTGCCAATTACTCCGGACAGGGGAAGGCCGAGTCATGTACCATTCTCCCACTATTCCCGATAATGAACACGGGAACATAGTGGCTATCATATCATTTGAGAGACCTTGTGCTCTCATGAGGCTCTCATACTTGAAGACATGGAATCTCGAGGCATCTAGGTAGTTTTATATAGATATCCCGCACATCCTAAACTTTGAGTGGTGACAACTTTCAACTAAGCTCATTCCCGATTCCAGGTTTGTGTCCATATGGCGGGGACCAATTGCTGATTTGATCATCATTACAGATTCCTCTACCACCTTTTCTAGGCACTGCCAGATAACTTCTTCTTTTATCCCTAAGTCTATCATCCTCACATTATCTTCAAACTAAGGAAGGGGATTGTTCATCGTACTGGGCTTTAATGCAGGTTCTTCTATCACCCGATCATTTATCAGCTTTCCGATGGCCCTCAAGAGGTCTTTACAATTATTGGTCCTGTGGCCGGCCACCACGTGATAGTGGCAAAAATTGTTCTTCTCTTCCGGTTTGGGGTGGCCCAGGTCTTCACACTCTCCAGCTTCTTTAATTCCAGCAGCTTGGTAAAAAGGAACCCCAGGTTAGCAGAGTAGGGAGATATCCCATGATACTCTTCCTTTGGCAGGCCCACTGATGCCACTCTCTCCCTTTGTACTACTTCTACTGCCGCCTGCTTCCCATTTGGTTGGGAGGAGGTGGATGTTGATGAGTACCCTGCATCAGTCTTCTTATACCAGGGTCTGTTGACTGGCGGAGCTGCCACTACGTTCATTGCCTCAATCCTCTCTAACTTCTTCGCTTTCTCGAAAACATCATTGTAGGACGAGAAGGTATCCATCCCCATGCGTTTTCTATAGGCCGGTAATGCCCCGTCTAAGAGCTTCACTAACATCTCTGATAAGCTAAGATGGTCTTTCAACAAGACTTAGGTCTTCATCCAACAACCATAGTAAGACCTGAATAATTCCCCGAGCTTTTGCTTAACGGCCTCCAGATTCTGCATTGTCATTTTCATCTGGGAATTGAAGTCGTATTGCTCCACTAAGTCCCTTGATAATCGATTCCAATCACTTGAAACTTCTGCAGGCAAGTTGTTGTACAATTGGTTGGCAAGCTTGCCTAGATTGATGATGAATAGCTTGGTCAACATTCTGTCTAAAATCGTCCTAGCCCTCATTACAGTCTGATAATTTACCAGATGAGATCTGGGGTCTCCCTCTCCCTTATATTTTATTAACTAAGGCATGATAAAGTTTTCAAGGAGCCAGTATTCTTCATGGACCATTGAAAGTGTTAGATAATGAATGGGATGATGGCCTGAGAATTGATTAGCATGAGTGGCAAGGAACTATTGCCAAAGTTCAGCTATGTTCGGTCCTTGGCTCTGAGGTTTCATACTCATGCTATAAAAGGGAAATTCTGATTGATGAGCGAAGGTCGTAGGTGGTGGGCGAGGTTAGCTGGGATTGAATATCATGCCTTCGGAGCCAATAGCAAAGCTCGGTGCGCCTACTGAGTAAGGACCTAACTGATATGGGTATGTCGGGGGACTTATTCTAGTGTGGAATATGGTATGAGCAGAAGTCTCATGCTGTCCCACCTGTTGGAAGTTAAAGTTAGGAGGAGCGAAACTCAAAGATGGCCCGCTAATTGGTACTGCTGAAGGCGGGGGAGATGTGCTAACAATCTGTTAACCAGATCTGAACAGATGCTACTACCGGGATGTCCTGGCTGGCGCGGACTGGTTGCCTCTAGAGGTCTTCCCCAATTGAAATGGTCAAAGCTGCGTTGGAATGTTTCCAGCGCCGAACTGGAATATATTATTTGGGGAACTATTACCAGGAAAAGACAATGGCCTCCTTGCCCGAGGATGATCACTGGTTGAATGTTGAACGTTCCCCATGTTTCTAGAATCTGACAGTCGATTCGAGTTATGGTCTTCTATTTGTCTTGGACGAGCATGATGTTGGATAGCCTGAATAAATCATTCACTACAGACGAAGGCCTCAAGGGCATTGCGATTTCTCTGCTAATGTTCTATTGCAGGCTTCGAGTCTAAGCGAAAGGCCCCTCCTGAGGAAAATGGCCTCTGGTCGTGTTATCTTCTTGAGGATTGGCCATGTTGAAGAATTGGTCTCTACTTAAGTTGAAACTTCATCTTAAACCTGAACCTGACCCTGAACCTGAATCTTTGCTAGAGTCAGTGTACAACACACCCTCCAGAATGCTTCTTTGCCTAGCCATGGTGGGAAAGATTTTGATGGGGCAGTTTTCAGTCCTTCTCCAAACCCTTACCGAAGTACACAAAATGGTGATCAGATCATGCATGGTAAATGTATGAATAATGCGTATGTAATGGGAGTGATTATGTCATAGTCATAGTTGCTGAGTTCCGACTTTCGGGGCAAAGGTGGTGTCAATGTGTTATTTAGGCCTTGTTATATGGTAAAAAGGCCCATAGAATAATTACTCAGCAAAATTGAGTTGTTTTCCCTTAAACAAACTCTAGTCTACTTCATTAACTAAGAGTATACTTAGTACTCAATTAATTTCACTAACCTAGATATTTTCTTTTTTTTATAATATTAAAGTACTGTGAGGTGCTATTAACTTGGGTTCTACACTGGCATTAGCTCAACTAACATGCATAACTAACCAATTTTGGTCAAGGCATTAACCCCATCTAGTCTCATGACTAAACATATGTTATGGGAAAGAATGTTGTACATGTCCTTGCTAGGCATAACGTATGCCCTAGAGGCAATTAGGACGATATGTCTTTATTAGCTATAATTTTCAAATAATTTTGAATTTTTAATAATAATAATTAAGGCATCTTTATTACTTATCAATGCTTTCTATTTATTTATGTATCTCAGGTATCATATATGTATAATATTAAATATGTATATGCGCATTGATGAGACAAAGTCCATGACTACTTCATAGTGTAAAAGAGCGTGGATATAGTGGGAACTATGTGGTGTGAGAAGTGCACATACATGTTACTATGAATAGTCTAAATATCCCTATTCATTGTTTCTTTGAGATTGGACATCAATGGAACAGATAGACTAGCATGTGTAGGCTTACTCCTTGGATTAGATCCAAGCAGCCAATCTCACGAGCTGAAGGTGGTACCTTGAGTTAATAGATGAATGTATTCGGGTAATACATTGGAGACCGATATAAGACAGACACATGGAAATAATTATTTCCATGTGTTCTTATCATGTCTTATTGTAGTAGCAGTACAAGTTTCCTCAGACCTGAGATACTGGTTACCTTGTGTAGGAGTTGCTATACTTTGGGTTATACTTATTCATACCCTAGAGATCAGGATGAGATAGGTGATTATGGGTATAGTGATGATCAAATGTTAGTAAGCTGAGTAGTCAAGATGGGATCCATCACTCCTGATATAGTGATATAATGGGAGATATACCTTAGGGGCCCTTGTTGAAGTGACACACTCATAAAACTCTGATCAGAGTATAAGATTCATAGAACATGTTTCTAGTCAATCGTGATACATAATGGTCGAAGTGGTGTTCTTCATAAATAAGTCGCATTCCAAGATAGCTACTTCTATTACATAAGCTAACACATAATCTGAGCTTAATAAACTAGATGGTACTTAACTTGATGGAAGGTGCGTATTGTATTGGTTATTACTACAGAATCGGACCAAGTCACAAGCACGTGATGTTTCAAGTATTGGGGGATCATATGCCTTTTCTAGAAAGCCCATTTGATAGTCTAGAGCTATCGGGTTCCATGTCGGTTTGGAACATCGAACCTAAAGGTTCCTGGATGGGAAGCAAGGTTTAGGTTAACCTCTAGCGGCTCTATACATTGGGATCCTATGAGGTCACACACTTTGGCACTTTATTAGACTAAGTAAAGAACCTATAGACTAGGTCTATGCCAAAAATACTAGTTGTCAAATTTGTTAGAAGAATTATTAATTGGTTGAACCAAATTAATAATTATAGAGAATAAAGAGAAAATGGGGAAAAATTACATAGAGTAGATCAAGGGAATTTTTCCTGTTATGAGTGGGCTACAAACAAACACGGGATGTTTGAAGTGGTTTCTACATGATTGCCTGACAAGCTAAAAAGCTCGTGATCTGCTAGCGTGTAGGGTAAGCCAACACGCGCTAGTGGGCTGCAAGGTCATAAGCCCACGCTTGCAGCAATGGGGTTGCCTTTCTAAAGGCATGCATGTTAGCTCGTGGGTCATTGTGACCTGCATGGCTAACCCACTAATGTGGGATGGGATATTCGCATCCCACCTAGTGTTGAAGAGGGAGTCTAACACTTCCCCTTTTCTCTATATATAAGCCTCCCCTCTTATTATTCTCTTCACATCTAAACTTCAGCTCAATTTTCTCCTTGAGTTCGACATATCTCTCTTCGTTCGTCATGCAAGATCCTCCATGAGTTTCTTCAAACAAATGAAGAATTGTTTTTAAGCTCTTTAGAAAGTGAACCTTCTTCGTTTATTTCCAGGTGGGTCTTTGAGTAGTCTATCTTGTGCTGTTTACTAATGGGTTCTTCCTCAATGAGGTTTTGGTTAGTGAAGATCCATGTGGATCAATCGTAGAGGCTCTCCAAGTTTGGAAGCTCATGCTAACGAAGTTCTACCAAATTTCTCTAAGGGAACCATTACCAAAAGAGAGAAAGCACGCATCAACTGGTAATGCTCTAAACATAGATGTACATGTTAATGAAGATAGTAATTGAACATACAATCTTTGCAAGGTGGAATTTTAAAACTTAAAATTAACCGATAGATCTCCTAAGCATGCTATGATTGATACAATCTAAGTTAAAACGTTCCATAGATTATTTTAGGTTTATAAAACATATAAAAGAAACCTAGCATCTAATGATTGAAGCAATACTAGTTGATGCATGCTTTCTACCTTTTGGTAGCAGTGTTCCCTTTGAGTATTTCAACATTACTTCATTAGCACGAGCTTCAAAACTAGGAGACCCTCAAGGATTGATCCACATGGATCTTCACCTACCAAAATCTCGAGGAGGAGGAACCTGTCAGTAGACAGTAGCTGCTAGACCACTCAAAAACTAACCTGAAAATAACCCTGGAGTCTCACTTGAAAGAGAGCCTTAAATAAGAATTCTTTGATTATTTGGAGAAACTTAGGAGAAACTCACACAACAATGGAAGAAGAGAGAGTCGAATCTTGAGAGAAAATCTTAGCTTAAAGCTATTTTCAGGTGTTCTTGTATATGAATAAAGAGAGGAGATACAGACCTATTTATAAGGAAAATGGGGAGTGTTAGACACCCCCTCAACAAATACATGGTGTGAGCACGGGATTTCGTACCAGCTCGCGCGTTTAAGGATGATGACTTTTTCGGGATTTTATCCTCGAATCACACAATTTTCGACTATCCAATGATCTTCAAATGGGAGTATTCCACGTCGTTTCACAAAAAAAATATTGATAATAATAATAATAAAATATAAAATAATATTAATAATGAAAGAGACGTTATCCCGATAGCGAGGTAACCTCGCGCGGAAGGAGCGTCGCACAGAGGCAGCCTAGCACGAGGTAGCCTTGCGGAGGCAGCCTCGCACGAGGCAGCCTCGCGAAGGTAACCTCGAGCGAGGCATCCTCGAGGAGGCAACCTCATGAGGACGCGAGGGAGCCTCGCATGGAGGCAGCCTCGCGCGGAGGAAGCCTCACGCGGAGGCAGCATCGAGTGAGGAAGCCTCACGGAGGCACCCTCGCGCGGACGCGAGTGAGCCTTGAGCGAGGCAATCTCTCACGACGGACCCTTACGCAAGGGAGCCTGGTGCGGAGGTAGCCTCGCGCGAGGCAGCCTCGCGCTGATGAGGCGGAGCCTGGTATAGACGCAGCCTCACGCGAGGGAGCCTCGTGCGGAGGCAGCCTAGCGCGAGGGAGCCTCGCACGAGGGAGCCTCGCGTACACGCGAGGAGCCTCACCGAGATTTTTTCCCGACGAGACCCGTCACCAGCGAGGCCCTATATTTTGGATTTTTCGGGAATTTTTTTTCTATAAATAGGCGGGTCTTTTTCAGTACACGGGGTCGAAAATTCAGAGAAAAAAAACTCTTCAGATAAAAAAATACAAAAAAATATTCTTTTCTTCTAACTTCTTTTTTCTTTGATCCAAAACACTTTTGGATCCCAAATTTCTTCATCTTTTACTCAAATTTCTTCATCTTTTTATAAAATTTCTTCATCTTTTCTTCTTAAATCCTCAGATATTCTCGTGTCTAAAACCAATTTAGAACCCGAGTCTGAATATCTTTTGGATAAATAAACATATTATTTTCCAACATAACCATTATTTTCACAATCAAATCAATAACTACAAAAACGAACGAGGAACGCTCCCAGGAATCAAACGGACACGTCGAAGTGGATTCACGCCAAAAGGTTAAAGCCTCTAAGTTCCTAGAGCTGCAAATTCCATGTTCATCTTCTTTTCTTTTTAATTTTTATTTTTGACCTAGGAATTATTTTTATTCCTTGTTATTGTAAACAATGTTGTAATTCTCCTTCTTCTTTTATTTCTTTTTAATTTTTGTAT
>CATIWQ010486185.1:0-31397 GCA_949673415.1 Euphorbia schlechtendalii | reverse complement strand
TTTAATTTTATGGGAGGAGTTTACATGAAGAGAGCGGGATTAGTTAAGGAAGAAGGAGGAAAATTTACATTTTTACCATATGGAGTAAGCATAAGGAAGCTTAGACCGACTCAAGAATCTACCTCTCAAGAAAACCAGCACGACGAAGAAGATGTTGAGGAAGTGCAATACGAGAGTGGTGATTCAAAACAAGCCTCGAGAAGTACAAATGATACTTGGAGAGGAAAGTTCGTGAAAGATGTCGACAAAGCATGCTTGGATATTGCCGCAATTCAACAAGATGTTTGTCAATTAACAAAATCCAATATTTCTTTGAACCGGAAATTAGATGCATATTTTAAAATGCAAAAGTTGGAAATCTCGCCGAGTCCACCATATTCGAGTTCTGAAGAGTAAAACGGGTTCAATTTCTTTCTTTTATTTAATTTATTATTATAGTTGTGTGTCTTTAGTTTTGATTTTTATTAAATATCTCACAATGAGAACATTGTGTTCTTTAGTGTGGAGGGCATTTGTAAAAATCCCGTAAAATCTAAAAAAAATTGAATAAAATTAAAAAAATCGAAGAATTAAATTTCTCCCTTCGATTATATTGGTATGGTAATTGAACCAAAATTATCCCACAAATCGTATTTGCACCTCCAATTGGGATGGACCCTTAGAAAAAAGTATAAAAAAAACACTTCACAATAACCTGCCAGGAATTATTCGTATAATACATGTATTTTCTGATACATTTTTGAAAAAGTATAGTAAAATATAGTGTTACTAATGCAATTTTTTTTTAACTAGTGTTTTAATTTTGAAACACTTAGGAGCAACACTTTTATTTTTCGTTACAAAAAAAGATATAGTCAGCTTCTTTAGGCTCGCGAGCTCGAGCCGAGCTTTTCACGAGCCCGAGCCGAGTTAAAGTTTTCTAAGCTCGACGAGCTTCGAGCCGAGCTGAGCCCGACCAAATTTGTTCGCGAGCCCTGAGCTCAGGACTGTTCGGTCTCGGTTCGGCTTGTTAACACCCCTGCTTCCATGTAGAAAATGGGCATCTTTTTTTAATGCAAATATGAAGGAACTAAAAAAAAAACACACAAGGGCATAAGTATTCTTGAGGTCCTGTTTTTTAGGATCGAGGAGAGATTAACTGAACCATGGTTTTGAAAACAGACCAAACTAGCCGGTCGGATCGGGTCTGACCGAAACCGGCCACTCGGACCCGGTTGAACCGGAAACCGGTTGCTCCAACCGGCCGGTTCACTTATACTTGTTAAAAATGATTTTTTTAAATTTTTTGCAATAGGCAGGAATCGAACTCAGAACCTTCAGCTTATTATCTATCATGTCTACCACTCAACTACAACACTTATTTGATATATATTTGTATTATATTTCTTTTATAATATCTATATAAAACTTTTACTTAGTTTTAACTTAAGTATTTACTTTATTTATTTAATGTATTGTGTAAATAAATTTCCCATATCTTATTTAAATAATATTTTTTCAATTTTTAGAAAATCCAGTTCGACCACCGATTTAATCCGGTTGAACCTTAAATCCATGAACCACCCTCTTCACCGGTTCGATGACCGGTCCGGTTCTGAAAACCATGAACTGAACGCAACTGAATTGAAATTTAACTTTTGTGCTACAGTTTCATATTAACTATGCATCACTAGATGCAGCTCGCCATAGATTTGTTGCTACAAAGTACAAAATCCTAAAAGAATTTGGCCTTAGACGAGCTATGGTTTCCCATTGCTATTTTGTTCACATTTAACTTGTTAATCATATAGACGTTTGCTTTTCTGTGTTCTCGCCATAAAAAGATCTCTTCAATTTACATATAGGGTCCTGATGGTGGAAAAATATGGGCATCAAAGTAATAGCTGAACTGAATTGGAGGATTTGATGCAACAATCTAGGTAATTAGTTTCTGGTGAAGATATCAGTGACCTACCTATTTTAATACTTTGTTCCATTTTATTGATTTTGTTATTAATTAGGAATATCTTCTATGATTTTTTATGTTAAGTAATAAACCAAGCAATGCTTATTAACTTCTAGATGTGTTTATGAGGCCATGTATTTTATTCAAACATGAGTTTCTTCTTTTGATCTTCAAATCAATCAGGAGATTAGGCTTAATTTGATGAATATTGGGTAAAGTCCTCGCTTTAATTCACGAAAAAAGTAAAAAAACTTAATTGCTTTTTTGGGAGAACAGATTTGAAGCCCTAAAAATTTGACATAATTGCATTCGGATCTCAACTTTTTTTTGTGCTTAATTGAACTCTCGCACTTTATTTTTTTATTAATTACTCATATTTGATTTTTCTGTTATGTTAAATGAAATAGTAAAGTATCATATATTTTTGAAAAATTACTTATGAAAAACAAGTAAAACTGTTTCTTTATTTAAAAAATCGTAATAATACGAAATTCTTATTTTAATTTGGGTCTGCTTTAGGTTAATATTAGAAAAATACAATCAAATACTTGAAAAATTAATTTTTATTTTACTTAACACGTAAGAGAATCATATTTATGCTTTTATATAAAAGAAACTTTTGTTATTTTTGCTTTTGTACAAAAAATGTTTCGAAATTATGTTTTTTGCGATTCGATCTTATACTTGGTATAAGAGTGTTAGAATACCTTTATACATAACATCAATGAAACAGAGGCATATAGGTGGAATGAACAGATAGCTTTGATACTAATTGTTCATAAATTTGAACCTAATTATGTGGTAACAAATATTTGCCGAATAGAAGAATCGACTCAACTTTATGTCTAACTGAATGATCCCGAACTTTACCACTTAACATTTTATCCACGAGTATGCCTATAATAATACTAAGGTCCCCAAACAAATTAGATCACATAGATGAGAATTAACACTCAAAAAAGGCAATTTTTATGAGAATTGTTCTAAGAGACAAGATAAGGGTTAGTAAGAACAAACATGGATGCTAAATTTCGACTACAAGAAGGAATGCACAACATATATATGAAATCGCAGAAACGAATTTCCAAAATGATCGAAAAGATAAAATAACAAAAACGGATTTTTCGATGTATGCAGCAAACAGTAGCAGTTTTATTTATTAACTTATTCAAGACAACATTATCAGTAGCAATCCGCACACCTAATACTTTAATAGGCAGGCTTCATTTTATTACAGCTTCAAACAAATAAAAAGATAGCTTACAAATAATTACCTGTACATATATACCATATGTTTGTATGTGTAGAACCGATGGCTGTCTCAAACAAAATCGAACTTCACGAGGATCTTTACCGACTTGTACTTCACACCTTCTTGGTCATGGAGCCAAACTGCGCGAATTCCGCTTTTTAACTCCCAGACAGGAAGGCATGTTTGGCCTCCAAAGTCGTCCTTTTCGGACATGTCGTACTCGTTGACTTTGATGGAGAGTAGAGCTAGTTCCGGAACGGTTAACGGGAATTCGAATTCCTCGTTCCAAACCGGTGTCCAGTCGTTTGTCACTGTTTCGGTCTTTCTTTCTGCTGTATCTGCAGGAACTCCGGCTATTTTTAACTGCAGTGAAAAAAATCGAATCCCGTTTGGTTATCGAGCGTTTCAGTTGAAGTCACTTGCTCTAACATATTAATTCTAAGTAAAATTATAAGAGTGTAAGGTTAGGGAGCAGAGATATGCACATACTTTAACGAAAAAATCGGGAGAGGAGAACATGTCAAAACTACTGAATTCCTCGCGCCATCCTTCTCCCATATATATTTTCACCTGTTCAGCAAGACAAGGGCAGTGTTACTTACAAATACGGAATTTTGAGTCAAAATAAGAAGAAGGTTAGTGAAATGCCCGGAAAAATGGCAGTATTCGACTTTTCTGGCAAATAGAGGCAATGTACTAACTTTCAAAGTTTTCTTCACAGGCAACTCAGCTTTAGGATCAAAAACCTCTCCTTGTGGACCAGACTCCAACAAAAAAGACGGTTTCTTCACATAACCGCACCCACCGTTGGCTTTGAACATACCATGCATTAACCAAAGTGATTTTCCATGTCCCTATCAAAGACAAATGTGGTTATCAGAATTTGGTAGTTAAACTTTGGGAAAAAAAACCAAAACAATAACAACAATATACATGATGCATTTAGAGACGTTGAAACCGCAGTCAGTGCACGTTCATCAATTCAACACAGAATCAATGAAGAGATAAAATGAATTTGTTGTTTATGACACTGCTAACAGTACACAAAACAAAAGAGATTTGCAGAGACATACCTGCATGTTAAAAGCAACCATTTGAGCTCCGTGCATCCACCCAATCATTGGGTTATAGTTGGATGAATCGATACGTATTCCTTTCGGATATACACGTAGTATGTTTCTTTGGGTAAACCTACATTGCAAGAACTCTCATTATACACTTCTGAGCTTGGTTTTTTTAAGAAGGCAGTTACAAATGAATGATTATAAGTTACAACCTTTTTTAGAAAGATGTGAAGAAGTACAAAAGCTAACTTATAGAGCAATGCTGCAACAGAGCATAGACGCATACTGCATGTGCAATACATGGTTATCTAGGGATTTGGGAAAAAACCTAGAGAAAAACTACTTCAAATGGTTATCTAGTTGACAAATTTCAACTCCAAATGTTTCTGTTGCTTTGATAAATAGTCTCTCACACTCATATCAGCAAAATTTTCCAAGCAAAAAAATGCACAGTTAAACAATTTGAAGTACTCAAAAAAATGACAATTCGTCATTAGCACCTGACAATTTCTTTTCCATGAGTTTCTGCAGCATCTTCAAGTTGCGCCTCACTTAAGCTGAGACGTCTCACTTTATCAGGATCGACTTTCAGGCATATATCTAGTCCACCTTTAGGCTTCCCAGCATGAATAGCAATCAACTGTTTATACTCAGGAGCTACAATCCGCCTTGGTTTGGCACTTTCGACACCAATATCATCCTCATCATCACTACTTTCATCCAATTCATTCTGCAAGAAAAAGCAAGGGGTCAAAACAGGAAAAACTCAATATGCTAAAATCTCAACAACAATCTCTCTCCACACCTTGATGTCTGCTCGAGTGTCTTCCATACAAGCTTTTCCATCAGGCGCAACATTCCTGCTACCCAAATCACTGTCCCCTTCCTTAATTTCTTTGGCATCAAGGTACTCTTTTGGGGGTTTTGTTGATATTATAACCCGTTTCTTTAAAGATTCTGGTGAAGGGAATTCCTTCAAGCGTTCTGATCCAGGAGAGAACAGAATGTCTCCAAATGTTTGAGTAACCATCTAGTGATATATCAGAGAACAATACATTATCAGGCCATGAGAGCTTCAACATGGACATGAAACAACGAAAACTTACCTCAGCAACTTTAGCCTGAAGATCGGGAGTAAGGTGATCCTCTAAAGTTATAACAACTGGATAATCAGATGCTGTAAAGGCATGCTCCTTGATAGACCTCAAGCATTTGATAAGCTCCACTGGAGTTGTCAGAGTCCTATATTAATGAATCTAAAATCATTAGACCAACCATGACAAAAGTTTATTTCCTTAAAAGTATTATATAATACACTGATGTTCGTCAGTGTAGATCAATGAAACCAATATTATTTTATAAAAACTGAAGGAAAGGAGAAGCGCAGTGTAATCACTGTATAAACAGTTTTTCGATGTCTGCTATGATTTTCCAATTTCCGTATTGAGGGGAAATCACATTTCATAGTTTGCAGAACAGTATACCTCCCATGAAGAACTTCCACGTCATCCTTAGCCGAGTTAGGCCAAATATCCAACTCAATCACTCTTACACCTTTCTGCAGTGCCTCTATAATGGGAACATCACTACAGTCACTGCTAAGCTGATTCCCAGTTAGATACGAATTGTGCCCAGTCCATATGAAATAATGCGACAAAGGAGCAGTCATATCTTGATGCACCTAAATCCAAAAAACTATTCATCAAACTAACTAATTGACAAATACAAAGGACCGTAATCCCAAAGTTCTATAATATTAAACTAAACAATAAAATCTTAGACACTGCTAACATTTAAACATTTTGTAGACTAGCACATAGAGCCCTAGAAAGTGAGATTTATACTAAAATTGAAACATACGTATAGTTTACTAAGAGTAGGTAGATGACAAAATTCAACAATATCTCTGCATAAACTCTTGAGAACATTCAACCGACATATTTTAAATTAGAAAGATTTACTACACAATCAAAAACTAGAGCAAAATGCAGTAAATAAAACAGAACCCGCCAAATCTCCATTTTATGGAAGGAACAAAAAAGAACCGTACAATACAAAACAAAATCGAATCTAGCTGAAATTTCAAAAACTCAAATGAATCTGAATTAAAATCAGCTACTCAGAGCTGATAACGAACAAGAGAAGAAACCACATAATCCATCAGAATAATTTAAACAACTAATATTTAGCTACAAAATGAAAGAGAAACGTTAAGTTACCCGTCGTTTGAGATCCATCGGAGGATTCATATCACCAAAAAGGTACTTGATGAATGAGTCAAGATTGAGGCCTTGACGATCATGAAAACGATCGTAAATGACCTGTACATCCGCCATTGAAGCATTGTCTTGTTTCTGGATCTCAACGAGGAACTTACGGAGATGATCAATAGACATAAATCCGTTCTCCGAGTATTTTCCGAACAAAGCCTTGATCTCCTCCGGGGCCACAGTCATTATTTCGTACTTCCGATCACTGTGTAGAGCTAGAAGAAGATGAGGAAAGGTTAGGCAGTTATGATTAACGTCTTTCAGTCTCTTTTAAGAAAGGGACAGAAAACAAACAAAAATAGATTTCTTAGATAAGCTGATTTAATTTATTTAAAAGTAAAATAATAGCATAAAATTTGAGGTCGGCAAGATAAATTTCGTTTCTCGCCGCGTCCAAGGTGCCACGTAACATTTAAACGACAAAAACTGGAATTTTTTATAAATTTATGCCAAGTGGCATATTTTCGTTGGCTTGTTAAATGATAAATTTTTGGTCTTCTTTGGAAAGGTAGTTGGACGAATTATTTGGTAGTTATTTATTACTAGAGAAAAGCACTGTATTGAGATTCGTCTTCCCATTTTCGAAACCAAAACGTTATAGGTTGTTAGTAGATTTATTAGATGGGTTAATTTAATTTTTTTCAATTGTGCACTGTCTCAGTCGATTATTTTCGCCTAAAATTAATTTTTCTAGATATTGATATTCAAAATAATTATAATTCAATTCGTTCAATCCACGTGACGTTGATTGGTTGATAAAAATAAAACACATGTAAGTGTTCTCAGTATGGAAATCTCATTTCGAGTCTCAAATAAGAAACAATGTAACATGAGCCACATAAAAAATATGAACTTTGGGCTACTACATATCAAAATAAAAACACTTACAAATAGTTATATTTGCAATAGATTTTTTTATCATGTAATATTTAACAAATATTTACATTTTCCAATTTTTTTTATCTTAAATATTTTTTAATTTTTATATTAAAATTTAGGTTTTAATTGAATTTATAATTTTAATATATTTAAAATCTAATAAAAAAAACTAAACATAAATCTAAATAATCCCCATATAGATTCGCATAACCTTTCCCGTTCAGCTAACGCTTAGCGATTTTTAAAAAACCTGAGAAAAGAATGCAAAAATCTTCTTGCTTCGTAGGTGTTAATTTGAGCAAAATTCCAATAAATTAAAATATTTTAAAATTGATTTATATTCTGAAATGAATTGAACTTATTAGAATATAAATTTATAATTGGTGTAATACATTTATCACCCCTTAACCTAGTTTGAAAAAAATACAGCCTTTAAGTATTACATGACCAAATTTATCTTTTTTTTCGTTACTTGTTGGTTGGTCACATAAATTGTTTATGAGTACTTTTATTTTAACTTATTAGTATTTTATAAACAAAGTAATTAAATTTTCAGACTTGTTTCAAACAGCTAATAAATGGATATACATTAAGCAAGAGAAGAAAACTATACTTCGTACATTTTTATTGTAAAGCAACTTATAAAATATGCATATCATATTTATATACTTAACAATTCATGCAACTTATTAATTTTCAGTAAAATGCATTATTAACCTCCTTATTTCAACAATAAAAGTCGGATGACACCTCTAATTTTCAAAATGATCATATACATGCCCCAAATTAGCAAAAGAAGAACAATTTAATCCCTCATCGCCACGTGTCAAAATCTAGTTCATTTGCCTTTTCGAAAATTCTATATCCTAATTACTTTTCTTTCTAAACAGAAGTTGACATATGACATTGTAAGAGCAAACTAGTGCATTTTTACTAAGCTCGGGAGATTAATAAAACTTTTATAAATTCAGGATAATATCCAACTTTTATTACCAAGTTACAAGGGATGTTGATGTATTTGAAGAAAATTTTACACTAAACATTTCAACTTCATATCAACATTATTAACAAGCCAGTTTTTTTACTAACACATCACTACTAAATTTTACAACGACACCCCATAAAAAATGTAATAACTTATAGGTCACGACTCACGAGAGCTTGTTTATTAGTTTTCTCTAGTAGCATTTGCATTGAGAATATTCCAAAATGACCAAAGAAGCAACATTTCAAATTGAAGCACTTGTCCTCTAGAAATAGACATACCCAAATGCAAGCATATAAAAATGTTTCAAGAATAAATAAAGCAACTAAATGTTTGAAAGTAAAAAGAAATTTCAGACCTTGCAATTAGAAGAGTTTTTAGTATTACAATAAGAAAAACATGGCTTAAGAAAGGTAATGTAATAAATGAGACAGCAAAATTTACAACTTAAAACACATAAAATGAAATAACATTTGTATATCACACACTTCAAATAGGTGTGCAAAGAATATAAATGGCCAAGTGACAGACAAACAATCTTACAACCTAAGTATCCACCACAACTTGATGCTTCTCTGAATTAACTTGAAACCTGTTGCTGTGAGTCTCATCATTTTCAAGGCACAAACCTTCTTCACTTAACATTAACGTTGTCTTCCCCATTTTCTATATCCATACCACAAAAGCAAAAAAATGATTTAGCATTCAATCGCTTATAAGATGGTAAGTCAACTTATAAGCAATTTTCAAATTATAAGGGCATGTTCGGTGTTGCTTTCCAAGTTGATGTCCCAATAAGTTACTCTCACAAACTTTTTTTTATAGAAATACGTATTTTGATTTTGAACAACACATTTTGATCCTTCATACAATATAATTAGGAATTGTATGACTTGTTTTTTCCAAAATCATACTCCGCTATTTATAGGAAAAGCTTAAAAATGAAGCTTTACAGATAAGAAAAGCAGTTTGAGACAACCAGTTGGGTGATGTATTGTTACCGATAAAGTGATAGTTTCTAGTAATTTATATATTAAAAAAAATTATAAGATGATGTTTTGGGCTTATTCTTTAATATTTACACTTACCTAGCGAGTCCTAAAACAAATTGGAATAATAACTTTGACCCACGAAAGCAATCCCTTGTAAGTGGATTTAACAAGCATGTCGCCACTTATTTTTAAGCAGCTTATAAGTTAAAATAGTTTATAAGCAATATATTAAAAAGCACCATCAATGAGAAACACAATCCAAATTTTTTTTCAAACATTAGTTTCCTAGAATTATAAGTTATAACTTATAAGGAATCTTATCCAGCTCATATATAACATTATATGTCCAGCATCTATTCTTCTAGTTATGAGTTGTTTAGTTGAATAAGCTTTCAAAGAATAAGAAGCTTTTACAGCAAATCTAACAAGAACACATTATTTTGTATGTCACTGAGAATCAACAGGTCATGATTTTTGTACCTTATTTAGTGAAGAATCGCTCTGTCGTTCGAGTTCACAAATCTGTTGCATACTTATCCCAAACCATTCATCAATCCAACCAAAGCAATTTCGATGACTCTCCAAAAAAAGCGCCCTTTCGCCCTTCAATAAGTCAATTCAAAACACATCACAAATGTTATTACTTGCTCTAAAAACTGGACATGCTTTCCTTGCTGAAAGTAAAATAAATTTTACTTCTGCTATTTTCTGTCTTAAGCTTGTAATTCTATGTTTAGCATGCATATATAATAATTGCGCCAAAAACTTAAAAAAAATAGCAGAGAAATTATTGTTTTCTTTTTTACCGAGGGCCCACTTTTATTAATTTCTATGTGGTTCTGCCTAGGGCCCTCAAATTGTCAGGAAAGGTCATGATCGTCATTATAAATATTGCAAAGAGTGCAAGAGTTACCCCTAGCAAAGCCTGTTCAAGTCGATAGCCGAATCCCCAATAAGGCGCATCTACTGTTACCAACTTGTATGCTGTCATTACAGGTTTACATTTTTCCTGAAATAAAAAAAAAATAAAGTCAATAACTAAAAATCAAATTTATGCAACGAATCAGATTAAACGAGTAGCTATATTTGAAAAAAGCGTGCAATTTACGAACCTGCCATCCGTCCAAAAGGGGACCCCTGCCAGTTGTTGAAGACTTGAATTTACTGAAGTCTGTATTGTTATTTCCAACAACATAACTCCAATAATCGGTTGCTTCTGAAGCGATATCGATGTATTCAACCTCTCTCGTCGACAATTGTTCTTCAGTTAATCCATGTACCTGATTTATCCAGCAATCGAATGAGGTCAATATGTTGGAAACTCTACGACATTCATCGCAAAGGTTAAAAAAAACAATGGAAGAAAGAAACTTACATTTTCTGATAGGCCATTGTCAGCTTTATGAATGGTTTCCACTGTTAAAGAAAATTTAGTGAAGTATGGGCACTGCAAAAGAAGAATTAAAACCAATATTAGCGTCCAATAACGAATTCGTAAGATTTGAACTTGTTAACCAAGAAACAGAGAAATTTAAATTACCTTGATGACTGTTAATGTGGCATCCATTTGTAGAGAACAAAGAACAGCATGTCAGAATAAGTTAGTTGATAGAATATAATAAATAAAACAAATATTAATAATGAAGCAAGAAAAATAAGCAAACCTGTTTTGCACCTTGGATATGCATTCCAAGCTTCTTCTTGCATGATAAGCGCATCAGCTGGAGCAAAAGTCGTAAGCCAAGTCGGTGCTTTGCTGAGAAAAGATTTGTAAAAAAAAGTTTTCAAATTTTATGCCCAAGAATTTCATTGGAAGTGACATCGAAGAGAAGAAATATAGGCTACAGATCATTATCGAGTATCGACACATTGTAGCGGATAAAGAATGCACGAAAAAACGCGAAATTCTGCAAATGCGAAAAAAAAGACATGAATTCTCTCCCACAAGAGAGAAAGAACTGAAATTCACCCAATTCACTTAAATTTCAGCTAACCACTTTGATCATCATTCTGTGTACATTATGAAATTATATCATCGAAACCCGAAAAACGTGAAATTCTGCGGTTTCTCAAACAGATGTTGATTATATTGGATAGTTGTACAAGTGCAGCACATGGATTATGGTTCTAAACAGAGTTTGCTTGTAGTTATGAGGCACAAATAGCAGCAAATGTAAACTAATTAGTCAACTAACTTATTGAACCAGAAAAATTACCTTTGTAGCCTATAAACTTTGTAAGTATATTGGCAATTTCCAAAAAGCTCATCCTCTGAGGGTCGATTCTCCAAAACTTCAATACCCTCAGTACTATTTGTATTTTGTTGTTGCATCTTCATCACCATGTATCTCTGGGCTATTTGATACTGCAAATAAAAAAACCCCAAATCAACAACACAAGCTTCTTACAATAATTAGAAACAAAAGCATATACAGAGTCCATTATTTGTACCTCTTCGAGCGAAATAGGCATGACAATTCGGCTTCAAAGTAAAACCCCCATTAAAGAAAATGAGTCAAGGGCAAACCCAAAAGCACAAAGTTAATGCTATCAAAAGAAACCCACAATTTTGAATTTTAAATCAATTCCAATTCACAGAATTCATAAGTCAGCAACATACGAGTCTAGTTAAACCCACAAAAACTCAAACAGAAAAGGAAAATAGAAGAAGGATACAACTCTTTGATCTGAACCATCGTTTTTCAATTCAATTGCAGCGAACAACGGCGGCAGCAACAGAAGCCCTTTCCGGTGGATTGAAAATGGATTACGAAGAGCAAATCGTGAGGGAAGGGAAGCAATAGATAGAGAAAAAGAATGAAGACAAGTGGAAAGCGCGTACAAAGAGAGGGAATTTCGAAGCTCGTCAAAAATTGCAGGCTGAAATGGAGCTTTTATGGAATGGTTGAATAGTCGCAGAAGCGTGCGTCCAAGATTGGGTAGAAAAGTCGCCGCCGGCATCTCCATTCGTCTTTGTAGCCGTTTAGCAGGGGCTAACTTTACCTCTGTGGTTAGTTAGTTAACTATACTTGATTATATCGTGTTCTAATGATAATGGTCCAGTTCATTCTATATTCTCTTGGTTTTGTTGTTATTATTATTAATCATTCATTAACTTTTTTAAAATATCTATTGTTTCTTAAGTTTTAAATACCAGATTCATTTGAGATCATTTGATTCAGTTGTTCATAATTTTTTTATCATTTCTTGTTAGTTGTTGTTTCTGATATTTTTTTGTTTACAAAATTTTAAAAAATAATTTGTGGAATAAGTTTATAAATAATCACGAGATAAAATTACACAATTATATAATTTTAAATGAATTTAATAAAGTTTGAATGACCAATTGGGTGTAATTCCATTAATATACCTCTTTAATGTAAAATTGATGGGTTGTGAGTTTGTGAGTTTGATACATGATTTTTTTTTTTTTTTTGAAAATTTATATTTATGAAAAACATTAAATGGATATGGTATAAATGGGGATTTTTTTTTTATTACGGAGGTACTCAGTTTGTTATTTCTGTTTGTGTGATGTTCTCTTTGAATAGTTAAAAAAAATTTAAATTTTAAGCTGTGAATAATAGTATCTAATAAATATGAATTATTTTCACTCAAAATACCAAACTAAACAAACCAATTTGTTAATTTGGTTCAATCATTTTTTTAGGTTTGATTTATTCATAATATATTAAGGTTTCCGATTTCAAGTTTGATTTGGTTTTGGTGTAGAAAAGATTTTGAAAGGCAACCAAATTATGAATGGTATACATGCATAAATTTTGGATTCAAATATTCTGTCCTCACTACTCTGTCTCCAACCCTGTTCCTCATTCAGTATATGACAAGTGTTCCATCTTTTTATTTTTTTCAGTCACTCACAATTTTAAAATAATTTTTTCATTGCCATATATATAATTCATGCACAAATGACATACATTAAGTGAGAAACAGGGTTAGGGATAAAATAGTGGGGATAGAAAATTTAAATCCATGAATTTTGTTAATACAAGTATGCAAATCCGCCTTTCAATTTACGTGTGGGAATTTGCTTTTGGATTTGACTTCTATGATTTAAAATTGAAATGTAAAGTCTTTAAATTAAAACTGGATTTTATAGGAAAAACATTTATTGAGAAGTTAAAAATCCATTTAAATTGGGTTTTAATGGAACTAAATAAATTATTTTGGTTTAGTTGTACAGTTAGTTTTCATCGATAATTAAGTTCCATTTCTCCCAAACGGTTATTAGTCTAATGACGGTTAAGGGAAACTTCTAAATGGATATTTGACTTTGGCAATGTCATATGTTGACTTTCCTAATGAAGAAGGAAAACACCCAAATCCGTGTAATCCACGACAAAATCAGAAATCTCAATGTAATTAGCTTTTGATTTGTTATTTAAATATGCTTAACTTTGATTATTATTTATCAGTCTTGTTTGGTTTATATATTTAAACTAAATGCATAAGTACCGAACTTGTCAGTTTTTATTAAAAATCACCTAAATTTTGGACTTTTGGTCTATCAACGTTAATTTTTACATACTATCTCTCTCAGTGTAACAAACATGTTAGTATTTCGGTGTATTTGTATTGACTATTTTAACTAATGTGATCGTGATATATCATCGAACAAGTTGAGAGAGTGCGGAGTGCATGCTTGTTCGGTAACTATAACGGTTCGAGGTCCGCGTGGGGTTCCAGGGGCAGCGCCCCTATCGGGATCGAGCTGCCGGGATAGCTCGTATACATGAGGGGAAAATTTTTATTTTCGTATAAAAATTTCAATGTAAAAATACCGGAAATTCGTGTCTTTTGAACATGTCACTTGGATAAAAATAAATACCTGAAATTGGTCATTCATCGGGTTGGTTAAAAAATTCACAACCTTTTTTTGCATTCCAACTTCTAGTTTAAAATTCTGATTTTTTCCGATTGAAAATTTGATAGAACGACCAAAATAATTTCAATCTGATAGTGTGATCATGACTTCAGATTCATCTAAAAAATCTCATATTCCAACAAAACATGAATCCAAAAGCCGCTTTATCTTGACAAAAGTGCATCTCGGTAGCCCCTCATGCGGATATTCATAGTTGTACAAAACCATGCATACATGAAGTCCTTATTGTGCACAATAGTACACGTAAGTGTGTATGTGATGCACGATTTGATTCATAACTTCGAATATTGGCATTGGGTGGTTTATATGTAAACTTTTACCAAGTTGAGGCGATTCTCGGATTCACTTAGTCAAGTTAAAGTGATTTACAAGTGTACTTTTATCAACTTGTGAGAGTTTGTGAATACAAGTAAAAGTTGAGGGAAACATTTGATCAAAAATCTTAAATTGAGGGTGACTATTAATTTTTTAGACTATAGGAATAATCAAGTACAAAAACTGATATTCGTCTCCGTTAACAAAAATGGTTGTTGAAGAATATACTAAATTACACCATTTATCATTTAATGAATCTTATAGAGTCTAATAGGATTTTTATTGAGAAATTCCTTTACTTTGACTTGTTATTGATCATTCATGATGATTAACTTGATCTAACTAATTTATAGGTTTATAAAAATTTATTTTTTCGCTGTGAAGTTTATCCTTTGAAGATCAATAATTGTACAATTTAATTTGCTTTTAAAAAATAAATACGTGTGACGCGACGTAGACAATGATGATGATATTGATATTTGTTTTCGAAAGGAAGATAATTGTGATATCAATGTAGTTAAATTTGGACACACACTTTGTATTCACTTTTGCGGTATTAGGACGGCACAAAGCCACTCTCTTTCAGACGCTAAGTTAATTCTACAAATATAAGGGATTTGACAACATAATATATTATCAAGAACTTAAAAAAGAAATTCAATTCAGTTTTGAATATAGGAGGTAAGCATTGTTATCACAATACAAGATATTAGAATACACAAACTATTCACATCAAGAGCAGAGTAAGATAATTTTAGATTAGATGGTATATTACGCCAAAAAAAAAAAAAAGTTTCTTTTGGAGATTAACAAGTGTGGATTGCCAATTGCCTCATCACATGGACTGTCTGTTTAGTTGGCATTTTATTTAGTCGGCAATTTATCTTGGGAAATCCTAAAAAACGTGTGGTTGTGAAATTTATTTATAAGAATACTTTCTAACTGATTCTTTGCATTGTATAATAAATTTTATGTTTCGGTTTTCACACTATACGTTCTATACATATACACTGTTTTGCTTCCTCTTTTTGTATCGTGCATTTTTCTCCATCAGATTCTCTATTCCTTGTTTTGAATCTCTCCGATTCTCTCTAGATCGGAGATTCTTCAAGTCTCTGCTATCTGAAACTATCAAATTCTCTGCATAATTCCGGTTGCTAGCTAACATGACACTGTACATGTTTTAATATAGGATTGAGATTCTCTAATGTTCAAAATTGAACATTACTTTAATATATTAGTTATCTCTCATACTTTTTGGTAAAAGATAAAAAAAACATACTTTCAATCAAAACCAATCATTTTGAAATTAATGGATTATCTCAAAAATCTTTCTAATGTTCAAAATGAACGTTAGAAAATCTCAATCCTTTAATATAACTCTTGGTGAGAACTAATTATGTAGATACACGTTGTATAAAAATAACAAGTTATTGGTAAAATCAAATATAAAATATTATTCTCAATCACACTTTGTTAAAACTATGTTATAATAATATATCCTTTTTTAATAAGTACGATCATTCTTTTTTATTTATCAAATTTGTAAACTGTAGATTTTTATTTTTAATCATGTATATTTTAAATGTTTTTGAAAAAAATTAATTATTTTATTATCATCTCTTTCTTTTTAAAATTAATATTTACCATCTCATTGTAAATATTGCCGCTTCAATAATTTTTTTAATTATTCATATGATTCGTCTGTATTTTACTCTGATTACATCCAGATTAGACCTAGATTACATATATGATTATGATCAAAAGGTTCTAACTCGGAACCTAGCTTAGCCATATCAATTTTTTCACGTTAAACAAAACTAATTAGATAGTTAACCCCCTTTCTGGTTCCCAATACTTGTCATTTTATATTTTATATTTTATATTTTGATTCCTTTTGCTTGTCATTTTAAAATATCAATGCATCTTTCAACAAGATTTTTCAAATTTACCCTTACATTAATTAAGAAATTAACTTATAAGTTGATAATTAAGAAGAAAAATTTTTTTATTATAAAATAAAAAGGAATAAATTAATCATCTTAACAGTGCATTAAATGTTATGTTAATTTTAATAAAAATCTAAAATCACATGTATTAGAAGTTATAGAGTAACATTTATTGCACTATTTAATACATATAATAGGATTTGAATAAGTTCATGTTCTCTTCGATTACAATTCAATTAAATTCAATTCAGTTAAATTCAGCTATACGTAGTTATAAATTTATACTGAAATAACAGTTAAATTTAATTACAAATTCGAGAAGAATTCAAAAATTAAGATAAAAGTGACTTTACCCCGACCCAACTTGAAAACAAACCCGACCCAACATTTCATCTTCCTCGATTTTGACACTATCCCCATTACTGACTACAACTAAGCAACAAAAACCCTAAAGTACAGCTGCTCTGCTCAATCTCTGAAGTCTGAACCGATTCTACTCTACCCTAATTCCTTCCTTCTTCATATTACCTAGTTTTGATTCTACCCATTTCGGCGGCTACAATGAGCAGCTACTTTCCCCACTGTGAATCCCTTTCTTCCACCTCCATTCGCCCCGACTCCTCAATCTCCCGTTGTTTCGCCCATCTCTCCAAACCAGCCACTTTCGCGTTTTCTTCTGTGAAGAATAAGGGTTTTTCTTCTTTGAACCTCCGGCCATGGCCTCCCCGCCGCACTCGACACTCCAAGCGCTGCCACGCCGCGGTTTCCGTCCGTTGCAGCTCCGACATCGCCAGTAAGGGGGTTGCGGAAGCGCCGAAAGTTAGCAAACGAACGGACGTGAAGAAAATTTTGATTCTCGGCGCTGGGCCTATTGTGATTGGTCAGGCTTGCGAGTTTGATTATTCAGGAACCCAGGCTTGTAAAGCATTGAAAGAGGAAGGATACGATGTGATTTTGATCAATTCGAATCCTGCTACGATCATGACTGATCCTGAATTGGCCGACCGGACTTACATTGCGCCGATGACGCCGGAATTGGTTGAGCAAGTGATCGAGAAGGAGCGCCCTGACGCTTTGTTGCCTACCATGGGTGGCCAGACCGCCCTGAATCTGGCTGTGGCTTTAGCTGAAAGAGGGGCTTTAGAGAAGTACAACGTTGAGTTGATTGGAGCTAAGCTTGACGCCATAAAAAAGGCGGAAGACAGAGAGCTCTTCAAGGTAGCCATGAAGAACATTGGCCTGAAAACACCGCCATCCGGGATCGCAAACACGCTCGACGAGTGTATCGAAATAGCTAACGAAATTGGTGAGTTTCCATTGATTATCAGACCCGCGTTTACATTGGGCGGAACAGGAGGAGGAATCGCTTACAACAAGGAGGAATTCGAGGCAATTTGCAAGGCAGGACTTGCTGCAAGTGTTACTTCACAGGTTTTGGTAGAAAAATCGCTGTTAGGATGGAAAGAGTACGAATTGGAAGTGATGCGAGACTTAGCAGACAATGTTGTGATCATTTGCTCAATTGAGAACATTGATCCAATGGGAGTTCACACTGGGGATTCCATAACTGTGGCTCCAGCACAGACGCTTACCGATAAGGAGTACCAGAGATTGAGGGATTATTCAATCAAAATTATCAGAGAGATTGGAGTTGAATGTGGAGGATCAAATGTGCAATTTGCTGTTAATCCTGAGGATGGTGAAGTTATGGTGATTGAGATGAATCCAAGGGTTTCAAGGTCTTCAGCTTTGGCTTCCAAGGCTACAGGATTCCCTATAGCGAAAATGGCTGCTAAGTTGTCAGTTGGGTATTCATTGGACCAGATTCCTAATGACATTACTAGGAAGACTCCAGCTAGTTTTGAACCTTCTATTGATTATGTCGTGACCAAGGCAAGTACTTTGTTGTATAAATTCTGTTTTCTTGACGTGGTGATGGATTTGGCTTCTTTTAGTATATTTATTTAGAGTGTTTCACTAATTTGTTGTCCAAATTGTGTTTATTTGTTTTCTAGTGAAAATATGGTCTTAGTATAACTTACAAACTGCCATGAATTGATCCTATGCAAATTATGCTTTGATTGTTGCGTTTTGTTTCCAGCATTATTTTGTTCTTCCATGTAGAAAATAATTTTTGTCAATTAGGCATTTTTTTTGCGTGAACAATTTGCTGTGCTTCAAACTTTAAAGAGCTATGTTTGGCTACAATTTTATTTATCAATTATTTATTGGTTTTGGCCTATGTTACTTTGCATCTTTAATACTTGTTGTAATGGAACCGTTTGACCCAAAAGTTTAAGCTGAAAAGCAAGGCCCAATCTTCTTATTTATATTAGTCCTGACACTTGTCATCGCTTTACATTCTGAATTGTTTTTGTTTTGGAAAAGAAATGTATTTGATTGTATGTTGTACTTGTTTGATTACGTGCAGATCCCGCGGTTTGCATTTGAGAAATTCCCTGGCTCCCAGCCGATCCTGACCACGCAGATGAAATCGGTCGGTGAAGCCATGGCGATTGGGAGGACATTCCAAGAATCTTTCAATAAAGCAGTCAGGTCAATGGAGTTGGGTTATTCAGGCTGGGGCTGCTGTCAAACAAAGGAGCTCGAATGGGACTGGGACCAGCTAAAGTACGCCATCCGAGTCCCAAACCCAGAACGAATCCACGCCGTGTATGCCGCAATGAAAAGGGGGATGAAAGTTGACGACATTCACGAGCTAAGCTTAATCGACAAATGGTTCCTCACTCAACTCAAAGACCTGGTCGACGTGGAACAGTATCTCATGGCTCGAAGTTTGTCTGATTTGACCAAGGACGACTTTCGCGAGGTCAAAAGGCGCGGTTTCAGCGACAAGCAGATAGCTTTTGCCACTAAATCGACCGAAAACGATGTTCGTTCGAAAAGGCTGTCTTTAGGGGTTACCCCGGCGTATAAGAGGGTGGACACCTGTGCTGCCGAATTCGAGGCCAATACTCCTTATATGTACTCCTCCTACGATTTCGAGTGCGAATCGGCTCCCACTAAAAGGAAGAAGGTTTTGATTTTGGGGGGAGGACCTAATCGTATAGGGCAAGGGATTGAGTTTGATTACTGTTGTTGTCATACCTCCTTTGCACTCCAGGTTTGTAATTAATTTTTCATAGAATGAACAACTTGAAAATATAGGGCCATTTTGGGATTGCTCCAAAAAGCTCGATTTTCAAGCTTTCCTAGGTTGCTTTCCTGAAAAGCTCCGGAAATAAATAGCAAACCGACCCTAAATTATTTGTATTAAGAGTTAAAAACCTTTGTTCAATGCCAAAATATGTTATTCTGTAAAAAGTTTGCGAGTGGAGCTTTTCGAGACACTAGCTGTGATAGCAATCACAAACAAACCCTTAATTTTAACTTGAAAATTTAGGGTCATTTTGGGATTTCTTTCCCAGGTTGATGCCCCGAAAAGCTCAATTTTCAAGCTTTCGTAAGCTGTTGTCTTGAAAAGCTTTGGAAATAAATAGCTAACAAGCCCTGAATTATTAGAATTAAGAGTCAAAAACCTTTGTCCAATGCCAAGATATGTTGTTCAGTGAAAAGTTTGTGAATGGAGTTTTTTAAGACAGTAGCTGTGATAGTAATCCCAAACAGGTCCTTAATCTTACTTAAATTATTAATAATTGCTTATTTTCTGGAAATCATAGTCTGTTTATTAGTTCATTTCACATGAAGATTAGCAGTTGGATCATTTGTCAATTAATCACAGTCCATAACGAAATTGGTACTTAGTAATAGAAGCATTATTTTTGCTGGAAATTGGCTAATTTTTATTTGCTGAATCAGTGACTAGATTAATATATGTGCTTATTTTCCTTTTGTTTTACCATTTTTTTCTTAACTGCATCCTTACTTTTCTCCGCAGAGTGCTGGATACGAAACCCTAATGATGAACTCAAATCCCGAAACAGTATCCACCGATTACGACACGAGCGACCGGCTCTACTTCGAACCCTTAACCGTCGAAGACGTCATCAACGTGGTCGATCTCGAGCGACCCGACGGCATAATCGTGCAGTTCGGTGGCCAAACGCCTCTAAAACTAGCCCTGCCCATCCAGCAGTATCTAGACGAGCACAAGCCCGTAAATGCCAGCGGGGCCGGTCAGGTCCGCATCTGGGGCACATCACCCGACTCGATCGACGCAGCCGAGGACCGCGAGAGATTCAACGCCATCCTCAACGAGCTAAACATCCAGCAGCCGAAAGGCGGGATCGCGAAAAGCGATGCTGACGCGCTTCGAATTGCTGCCGAAATAGGTTACCCTGTCGTCGTCCGCCCTTCCTATGTTCTTGGCGGCCGAGCGATGGAGATCGTATATGATGATGATAAGCTGGTCCGGTATCTTGAGACCGCTGTTGAGGTGGACCCGCAACGCCCCGTTCTGATCGATAAATATTTGTCGGACGCCGTGGAAATTGACATCGACGCCCTTGCTGACTCGTACGGGAACGTCGTGATCGGCGGGATAATGGAGCACATTGAGCAGGCCGGAGTGCATTCCGGCGATTCGGCGTGCATTATCCCGACGCAAACAATCGCGTCATCTTGCTTGGAAACAATCAGGTCGTGGACTATTAAACTGGCGAAGAGTCTCGGGGTTTGCGGGCTCATGAACTGTCAGTACGCGATAACGACAGCTGGCGAGGTTTTTCTACTCGAGGCGAATCCCCGCGCTTCCCGTACCGTGCCATTCGTCTCCAAGGCAATCGGGCATCCTTTAGCGAAATACGCTGCCCTTGTTATGTCAGGGTTATCGCTCGGCGATATCGGGTTCACAAAGGAGGTGATCCCGTCGCACGTGGCGGTCAAGGAGGTGGTCCTGCCGTTCGGGAAGTTCCAGGGCTGCGACGTCGTGCTGGGGCCCGAGATGAAGAGCACCGGCGAGGGGATGGGCATCGATTTCGTGTCCTCGATCGCGTTCGCAAAGTCGCAGCTCGCCACGGGGCAGGAGCTGCCGCTCTCCGGCACAGTCTTCATGAGCCTGAACGATCTGACGAAACCCCACCTCGAGAAGCTCTCGAAGGCGTTTCTAGAACTCGGGTTCCGGATCGTAGCGACCTCCGGGACCGCGCATTTTCTCGAGCTGAAAGGTATTCCGGTGGATCGGGTGCTGAAGATGCATGAGGGGAGGCCCCACGCCGGCGATATGCTCGCGAATGGAGATATTCAGCTGGTGGTGATCACCAGCTCCGGCGATGCGCTCGATCAGATCGACGGCCGGCAGCTGAGGAGAATGGCTCTTGCTTATAAAGTCCCGATTATAACGACGGTAGCCGGCGCTTTGGCGACGGCCGAGGCGATTAAGAGCTTGAAAACGTCGAGTATTAATATGATAGCTCTTCAGGACTTTTTCGATGTTGGAGATGAACAAGGTGTCAGTAGGAGTTTGCAGTCGGCTTCTTCTTCTCTATGATTTCGGCTTCCTTTTTTGGTTATGAATTTTCCCTTTGCATAAGCGTATCGTGTTCTATGTTGTTTTTCTTGTATGCTTTTGCTAAATTATATGTTGTGAACATGGAGTATGTGATGTAGGAAGTAATAAATCGTTGAATTTGGGTTTAATAGATGAATAAAAACAATTGAATTTTGTGCTTCACTAGATTAAGCTAAGGAAAAGTTGTTTTCCCAGGCCGTTGTATTAAAAAGTTTCATCTTCAAGCTTTTTCCGTGATGACAGATTTTGACGTTGAGAGATAAGTAACAAACAAAAATCTTAATTACTTAGTATAAAGAGGCAAAATCTTTTATCCAAGACCGAAATTTAAAATATATTCTTTTATTGAAAATTTTTAATAAAAGTTTTCGAGATGATAGCGGAAAAACAAGCCGGACAGTATTGTAATCGAATTTGATTATATTATATTACAAATTTTACAATCTAGTTATTGCTCATGAGTGTTAGATCTTGATTTTAATTGCAGAAAAGTAGCTTATATTATACAGACAATACAATACATTATGCCTAGATTATTACATGGAGGAAATTATTCTTAAAAATATGAGATTGTTTGACGTATAAATTATAATAGGGCTTCATCTTAGTGCTTGATTTTGTACGTGGCTGGAAAATTGTTGAGATTCTTTTACCCCTTTTACCATTGGTGAGTGATTAAAGTGATTTTGTTTTACAGAAAGTTTTGCAAAAGAGTACAGCAACTTGACAACCTAAGCATGATGAAATTATAAATCAGTGAAAGAAAAAGATTTGGTGTTAAAAGCATTGATTTGATGCCTTTAGCTCAACAAATACCCTTTTAAACAGTGATTAATCATTCATTGAAGTTGCCTGTAGCCTTTTTATTAATGACTATCGTTTTCTGTAACTACAGAATGGAGATTGGATATTAGATTAAATTAAGCATTTAAAAGTGGACTTTGGTCTGATGTGGACAACTCTTATCTTGAATTTGAGTGGTGAATCCTAACCTAACTCAACCATGGAATCTGGACTTTGCAGGACTTGCACAATTGAATTGAATCGTGATGTAACAATTAGGAATCTATTTACCTGTCAATTGAACGAAGAAGAGTTAGTTATCTTGAGATTTTTAGAAAGATTATATACTATAGAAATTATGCAAAAACAGAAATAAAAAAACCAGACATCAAGTAAAATATTGAATTTAATTGTAAAATACAAGACAAAGCCATTTAACATGTTCAAAAAGTGTTGCAAATAAATATCAAAATGACCATGCCAGTATTATGAGATACTAGTTTAATAAAAAAATATTTTTATATACTACTAAAAAATTATAGCTATAATTTGGTTACGAATAAAACTGATACAATGCCACTATAACAAAAAAAAAAAAAAAAAAAAAACTGAATTATGATGATTCCGTCAGTTATGTTCGGTTTTTTTCACCACCATTCATCAATAATCATTTTTAAACTTATCCAAGCGGGATCCATAAGTGAGAAGATATTGTTGATGTAAACAGAATTGGATTAGAAAGCTATATGAGTGGGATGATTGGTGGTTTAATTTCAACAATTTGAGGTGATTAAGGTCATAAGAAGGTTGATTAGACATTCATTGTGACTTTGATTCTTAGTGCATTTGAAATGGTAAGAAATCAGACTTTTTGGATCTTGAATTTTGGAATTGTTCAACGAAAAATTTGCCATTTTTTTCTAGGCGTCGTAATTATCACTTTTATTTGATTTTCCTCTTATTTGTATGTTTCATTCTAATATAAACTATTCGTGAACTTGTAAATCGTGCTATCAAAATAACATTTGTCAATGTTTTTATGTCTTTTTAATCATACATTCAATATGCTGAAAGTGTTTGTATAAGAAGAAACATACTCTTTAAACACACAAAACAATTCTTATTATACATTATCCTCAGGAATTATATCGATCGAGAGCCACGTGTTTGGAACAACACACTCTCAATTAATGACATGTATCTCAAATACTATTAAATATTTTAATTTTTACTATTTTATTTCATTTTGGGACACATATCATTCATGTAAAGCAGAGTATACCAAACATCTTAGTCTCTGTGTCATCTCACATTGACGAGGATTAAAGTGTTACAAAATTTAGCTCCATTAAGATACATATCGAAATATATATTGATTATTCTTTTTCCCCACTTGAAATAAAATAAAGAGATTTACAACAATAGAGTCATGAAAACAAACCCCAACTAAACCATCAAATATTATAGAACTCAACTCCAGATATGGACTAAATCATCAAATATATCAAAGAACTCAACTATGACGGGCTGATTTTTTATTTAAATAAAAAGGACACATACAAAGTTGAAATTTTTTTGTCCCGAATTTACTTACAGACAATGCTCGTGGTATTTGAGATTAATCGAGAAATAGCACATGTGGACTCTAGATTCTGTAGGCTGCTATTATCCTTTCCTTTGATGGCATTAAAAGTGTTCTGTTTTAAAGGCCTGACTTGTCTTCTTTTTCATTTTTTAACCATGGCCTAATTCTTTTTTTTTTTTTTTTTTGGTTCACTTTCCTAAATGTAATGTAAATTCCAACTCAATTTGATTTTAAAGGGATAAAACTTCTAGACAATTATCTTTTATTGTTCACAAAACTCAACTCCTGTTCGAGAAATGAGATTTCTCCTCTCTAGATTTGATAATCATCATCTCCTCTGTTTTTAAGTTTATTTGGTGGGAAGGAGAGAAAATTTAACAAGATTATTTTCTTCCTCGTATCTTTTGTTTTCAAATTAGTCTTGTTTAAGGGCATGTCTATCTTTCATCGGAAGCAAGTTTTGTGTGTTTGTGATATGTGGTGTATGTTAATCTGGTATTTTAACTCTGGTAAATTGTTTTTGGTATTTTTAAACCCTTTTCTATTTATCGATTTACGAATAATGCTAAACAGTTGTTAAATAAAGTAATTGATTTTTAACGGGTAAGGGATTGGCTTCCTGTTTATCCACATTTTATTAGAACATGTATAGTTGTTTCTTATTTTATATAATAGTATTCTGCCGTAAAAAACTTAACTCCAATCAAATCACAAGTTTAGGTTTTCAATTAAAGATAAAAGTCACATTTACGTCAAAAACTTTTGTGTCATCTAACTTAATTTTTTAAAGGCATCTTCAAAAGATACAAAAATACAAAACAATGAAATATAAAACTTGCAAATGTACATTTGATGTTACAAATTTCCCGCTCTACATAATCAACTAGGTATAACACCAAGTATAAAGACCACCTCTGCTTCAGCATAGAACTATGTTTTAAAAAGCCCTGTCATTGACCGCTCAAATCCCGCATAGATATTGTTTTGTGGGTCGTTGTCCGACTTCTCGTTCCTAGGGCGCTATCAAGCCCTTGGCTGGTTTATTGTCGTCTTAGCATTGCCTAATGTAATTTTTTTCACCCAGTCACTGCCTCGTTTGATTTTTCCGCCGTAAATTTCCAGGATACTGATATTTACAATAATTATATATTTATTTGTTTAATCCACAAAAAGTTGCTAATTTGTTAAAGTAATACACATCAAAATGTTCAAAGTAATATTTTTATTGAGGTAATCTTATGTACTCTAATACATTCTCGATATTATATAATTGTTTATTGACCTAAAAAGTTAGCGATGTGTTCGTAAAATAATTCGTCATTCATTCAATGTGTATTAAGAGTTGAGATTCGAATCCGAGTGTCGTGAAGTTTTTATTCAATGATGATTTGGTAATCAAGTTCTTAATATGTAATAATAAGATGAAGTTAACTAGATTTTCGTCGTTTAGCTCTCCACTTGCAGTAAAGGGAAACCGAAAAACAGAAGAATCATCAGAAATCTCCATTTAAAGCAGAAAAAGGGATCTTTTGTTTGTGTTAAAAAGGATCTTTTAATAGAGAATCTGGAACAATGATTTGATTGAAATTGAAAGCCTTCATTATTATTATTATTATAGTTATTAATTATGGAAAAAGGAAAACCAGAATTACAAGCAAAGCTTTCCTCAACAGACGGGATCATTTTCATAAAAGAAGAAAAGAAAAGCAGAATAAATAAGAGAGGAAGAAGAACAGTATAACTGCATAAAGACTGGGATTTTGATCTGTTATTGACACAAAAAAAAAGTGAAAAGTCAAGAGAACTCCAATCCAATCCAATCCAATACATTGCATTTCAATTAATTTTTCATCAAAGCTTACATCAAGTCAAACATTAAATTTCTAAAGATGAACATGAATATCACATGCAATAAATTTTGCTTCTTTCTAACTCATTTCTCAGGGATTATCATTACCTCTAGTGGATAATTAACTGACGTGTTAAGTAGTGACAATTTATAAAAGAAATATTTTGAATGTTTTTATTTCAATCGTCTTCCTCATTTTTCATTCTCCATTTCAGATTCCCATAAAGTAACATTATTTTATCATTATCATATTAATTTCTTACATCAACTCTATTCCTAATAACCAACAAAGTATCAAGCAAATTAAAATAAAACAAAATTAAAAATATATATTAATATAATAATCATTCTCTATGGGAAACCTCATTTTGGGATATACCATATGAAAACCATTTTAGAAAATTTTCCAAAATGAGGAACTGGACCTGTTCGTGGGCCGGGCTTGGACACGTATTTTTTTAAAAAACCTGGTCCGAGCCCGAGCCCGTCAAAGCCCGAAGATTTATGGGCCGGACTTGGTTTTTATATAAATACCCAAGTCTGGCCCAACGAATCATTTTATATATTTATTATATATTTATACATTAAATTTATTATTATTTTAAGATTTTATATTTTATCCTATTAAATTTTTATACTTGTTTACAAAGAATGTTACTAAATATTAAAGATTTTAAGTAAACAATGCAATTATATTTAAAATTTAAACATATTTTGAATTTTTTATATTTTTTCTATTAATTTAATAAAAAAATTAATAACAAATAAAATATTCATGGGCTTGGGCCGGACTTGGGAATGACATTAACCCGGCCCGAGTCCGTAGTTCTAAAGTACGGGCTTGGGTTAACATTTTTTGTAAAAAACCTGTCAAGCCCGGCCCGGCCCGGCCTGCCCGACGAACAGGTCTACGAGGAACCATTCAAACTTGTTCTAAACAGCTTATAAGTTTCATTGTCATCATGATTATAAAAATTGTTACATGGGAGGCTAGAGTTTGCGGAGCCCATGAGAGATTAATTAGATTTGTATTTTTTTTATATGTTTTATAAATTGTATCAAAATTATAAATTGCAATTAAATTATAAACTGTAGCTAAACAAAAATTAAAAAATATTATTCCATAAGTTAATATTGTTTAATTGACATAACACACTCTTATCATGTTTAGTAAAAAATTATGGTCTAACTAATTCAGTCTAATATTATTTAATTAAAATAAACTTTTGATATTTTTTTATTGATATGGCCCAAACCCATAAAGTCGAAGAACATCTAGCAAAATTTGTCTATTTACAGATTTGCCTTAAACTTGATCAACTCGCAAGTTTTTAAAAGTATTTTTTATAAACAATATCTTAAAAACAGTTTATAGCAGGTGTTTAGGAATTTCAAATATATCATGGAAAAATTACGTCCCTTGACTTATAATTTAAAAATGAATACCTGTTATCTGATGATATTAATATTAAAAATTTACAAATTTGTTGAATAATTTATGACCAGTGTAAGCTAACATATAATTTAATTTGATATCACGGTTTTTCATCTAAATCCTTCAGTTCTCCAGTTGGGTCTCTTAGATGTCTCCTGTCACTCTTTATCCTGCAAAACAAGCTTTCGACTGAGGTTCTGACGAAGACCTTCCGATACTGAAATTAGTAGAGAGGTTAGTTGAGAGTAATAAATGTGTTATTAACATCTGCGTAACTAAGAATGTTGGTATTTACAGTAGAATGGGTAATTATAACCTGGTGGATCCTTCAGTAATGACTTATGACGTGTTGCAGGTCGACATGTATATCATCAAGTCAACTTGATATTAATAACGCATGCGAGATCCGTAGTGAACCATTGAACACTTCTCATGGTTCATTATTCGGGCGTGGAATAATGATTTTTTTATTAATAATAATAATAATAATAATAATAATAATAATAATAAAATAATGCACGTAAGTGTAATGTAGAATGAGGGTATACATTGTTCACTCTGTATCCCATTTCCCCTAACCTAACTACTAATCCCATTTTTTCTTTCTGTATTCTGCCTTATCAGTTTACTGTACGTAACTGTCTTTCATGCATCATTGCACCAAAAAACAATTATTTCGGCCCGTTCGAGTATTTATTTAACATTTTTTTTACCGATACTAAACAATAGTTTTAAATAATTTAATATAATTATTAAACAATGAGTTTTTTTATTTTATTTTTCAAAACATTACTAGCAAAACAGTAATCGCAATAGTTTCATATAAAGAAGCTTAATTATTATCTCTAATATTAGTGGATTTGTTATATACTTTACTTTACTATATACACGTGTTTCCCTCAACCCACTGAAATGACATGTGGGTGGTTTTTTATTCAACATCAATGGTATGTGTACATAGTATTTATCTGAAATGGGAAACCATATATTATTTGAATTTGATGTTCGTTAATTAAGGACAAATTATCAATCCAACCCAACCATTTTAGATAAATTTGCATATTAATTAAATACTGTTTCTTTTTTTTTTATAAGATATTGTTTCTTAGTCCACCAAAGAAATTATTATTAAGAACTATTCCTGTTTGTGTAAATATATGCAATAGCATGTTTGTCGTTGGCAAATTTGTAGCCGGACCGGGTCCGAATGGCTCGTACCAAGTTTATGACAAGTTTAGCTAGGTTATTACGAGTTTAATATATACATAGGAGATATACTTCCATTTGTCTGCCCAAATACGTCCATAAAAAAATGGACTTGGATGACCATCCCCAAGTCTGCTGATTTTTCAGTTTTATGAAGTAAAATTAGAAAGTCCACAAAGACAATCAAATCATTGATTTTTTTTGTCACGCAGCATTAGCCAATAGCTGTGATCAGGACATAACTCTTCTATTTTTTTTCTTTGTTAACGGTCTTAAGTGGGATATTGCTCTGATGAGAAAACCGTGTGGACCTTTAATTAAATTTTCCCTATTTTTATCATATATTTTTAAATAAAATTAATGATCTTTGTATAGTTAGTAAAAAGCTACTAGAAACTTGACAACTAGAATATCAATTTAATTATGTAGTATTCCCTAAAATTTCTGCAATATTTAGTTAAGCTTCCATTAAGGTTTTAGTCAAGAGGGTATTCCATTAATTTATTATTGGTCTTCCTCAAGTCCTATTCATATTAATAAATATGGTTTTCATCTTTAGGTTTTAGCATTGAACCCAGGATATTTTTTTAAAAAAATTTCGAGTCAATTTTCAACAATTTTGGTTTGGTTATGTTTCTTCGGAACAATTCAATTCAGCCTAACCAAGTTTAGTTCAGTTCAGTTCAACCCGCTTTAATTCAGTTCAACTTAGCTATGCATAAACCGAACATTGAAATAAGTTCAGTTCAATTCAACTTATTTAAATAAATTTAGTTAAGTTCAACTTTTAAAAGTTGAAAAGAATGATAGATTTGTTCCGTTCTTATATAATATACATATAAAATTAAGTCACTCAAGGGAAAGGGAAAAAAATGAATATAGAGTATTTTTTATCATTTTCTAAGGGAGAAAATAAATTAATTTAGATACTTTTCAATTCATTATATGGATTACATGGTCTTTACTAATGTTGTTGCTTTTTTTTTTTTTAAACTTATTTCTAGTTTAACTTATTTCTTCAAATTGTTTGATAATAAAACTGGCTCATAAATTGTATTAACCCATAAATAATAAGGGATTTAGCAAAATAAATTCTAAATGAACTGAATTCTACTGAAAATCATGTTCCAAACTGATTGAAAATGAATTTCATTAAATTTTTTTTTTCAAATATCGATAACACAAAAAAATTAAAGAATCGGATAGAGTCGTTTGTAAGAAATCTTGACGAAGTTATAAACGATATACACGAAACATATCCTCCAATTTATGTTCAAAGTTATCATCATTATGGTATGTATAATTGCTTGACGTATCATCAATTGAGGATATTATTTCTTGACAACTATTAAGTAGTTTAATGTACGTATGACCATTTATAAAAATGATTTTGACATTTCTCAGCAGCCAAACAACGCCATTGAAATGCTAAAATAACTACTATTTTTGGTCAAGTATAATCTCTTGAGAATACATACTATATCATGATTTGTGTTGAACATTTCATACCTTGTTAAGTTCTAGAAGTAAAGAATGATAGATTAATGTTTGAAACTTCTCAAACTTGAGGTACTTTTACAAAAGTTATACTAAGTTCGTGTTAGGGAGACCTCGCATTGTATAATATAAGTGACTAGGTGATATATAAACATCGAATCTTCACATAAATAAATTAATTTACATTACTTTAAATTAGCAAATTAACAATTAACAATGTACTACGTCATAGATGGCCTGTTGCAACATTGAAAAAATGTTGCTTAAAGTGCTGAAAATAATGCAACAGCCTCTGTTGCAACTCTTATCACAAAAACAAGTGATGGTTCCGCTTTCCTTGCAATAGGTGCCTGTTGCAACACATTTCGTATCTATAGCAACACACAAAAAATGTGTTGCAACAGGCTGCTATTGCATCACTTTTTAATCCTATTGCAGCACTATTTTTTATGTTGCTAATAACTCTCCTATCATCACTGTTAACGACCGTTAGAATAATGGCAACACTTTTTTACTGCAATAGCAACACTTCTTTTTACACTTCATTTATCATTTGTATCATTTTTATTCAAATTTGCAACATTTTTAATAAACTTTGTCTCACATTTGCAACACGTTTTCCCATTATTGCAACACTAATTCCAAACACTTGAGTGCATAATTTCAACACAATTCTACAATATTATAACTTTTTTTATAAACACATTGTAATACTAGCAAAAAATATTTAATTTTATATAAATTATATATTTCATAATACATAATATGTAGTTAATTGTATGAAAATCTAGACAAAAATAAAGGTGAAAAAAGTACATGATGTAAAATTAAAATATCCTAAACTAAACATCTTGATCTATCTCAATACAAGAAATATTTTCATTTTCATGGTTTATCTTCAAGTATTGTAGTGCCTAATGTTGTTCAATCAAGTTTGGAGTCATTACCTACAAAAAAAGAAAATCAAAGTAAGAACAAGAAATGAAAAGTAAGATGTAAACTTAAATATTCAATA
>CATIWQ010486127.1:0-17393 GCA_949673415.1 Euphorbia schlechtendalii | reverse complement strand
TCTTTTATGTTAATCAAGTTATATGTGTTGGAGTTAATTTTAAGAGTAGTTTCGGGGTTAACAATATCGTGTATAATCACTGGATCTGTGATATAACGCTGTTTAGTGAGCCAACATTTTTGGAATGGTAACTTGCTAAATATGGCTATGTGAGAGCGACCCGTACTGAGCATAGTATTGATGTTGTCCAGGTTTATATATTTGACTTAATACATTTACGCTAGGTTTAGAAAAATTATTTCATGTGTTGCTCTGCGACGAATAATTTAATTTCTGAGTGTCTGGAACCGAGTATGTTAAATTAACCTAGTGAACGTAATATCTTTAATGACCTTGCATGATTTCTTTGCTATACTTGTTCGTAGGGAATATCTATATACTTTTATCTTTTCTAATCTTTCATGCATTTGTCTATCCATCCATCATTCTAATCCTACACAATTAAATAATCTATTTTTCTTTTGTTCTGTTCCTCTATTTGATCTTTAGAGCTAGACCTTCCCTGTGGGATCGATATCTTTTAAAACTACATCGCAACTGTATACTTGCAGTTATCATCATTTTTCTATTTGATAAGTGGTATTAACAACACCTATATTTTTTCATGAACAAGTTTTTGGCACAGTTGATATATAGCCAAACTCTTCACATAAAAGTTATTAAACTTATTAGTGGAAAAGTGGCGAACATGCACTGAGTTTGGCATCTCACATGCATTGAGCGTCACAAGAAGATTTCAATCTGACCTAGGTGAGAAGCACTGGATGGCCGTTAAAACTATCCTCAAGTACTTACGTAGGACTAAGGATATGTTTTTAGTATATGGAGAAGGTGATCTCTCTTTAGAGGGATACACTGACGTGAATTTTTAGTCTAACATGGATCATTACAAGTCCTAGTCAGGTTATGTGTTTATGTTAAATGGAGAGGTAGTTGTTTTGATACAACCACATAATCTGAGTATGTAGTTGCTTCAGAAGTGGCTAAGCAAGTTGTCTAGCTTAAGGGATTTATTGATGATCTCGGTGTGGTGTTCAGCATTGTAAATTTGATAGTAGTCTATTGCAATAACAATGGGGCTATTACTCAGGTAAAGGAACCACAGTCTCATTAAAGAAATGGACATATGCTCAAAAAGTACCATCTCATTCAAGAGATAGTAGCAAGGAAAGATATAAACTTAGAATACATCCCAACAGATCATAATCTAGCAGACGAACTAACTAAGCCATTGACTCAAGTTAAACATGACCAGCATGTTAACGAGTATGGCATAAAGCACATGGGTAATTGTCTCTAGTGCAAGTGGGAGATTGTTAAACATGATGTATGCCTTAGAGGCAATTAGGGGGATATGCCTTAATTAGTTAAACGGTTTTAAAATATTAATAATAATCAAGGTATATTTGTTACTTATCAGTGTTTTTTTTCTTATTTATGTATCTCATTGGTATCATATATGTATAGTATTATGTATATATGCGCATTGATAAGACAAAGTCTGTGATTACTTCATAGTGTAAAAGTGCTAGGACATAGTGGGAGCTATGTGGAGTGAGAACTGCACATACGTGTTACTATGAATAGTCTAAATATCCCTTATCACAGTTTCATTGAGACTAGACATCAATGGAGCGGACAGACTAGCATGTGTAGGCTTACTCATTGGATTAGATCCAAGCAACTGATCTCACTAGCTGAAGGTGGTACCTTGAGTTAACACATGAATGTATTCGGGTAATACATTGGAGATCGCTATAAGATAGACACTCGGAAATAACTATATCCATGTGTTGGTCTCATGTCTTATTGCAATAGCAGTACAAGTATCCTCAGACCTGAGACACCAGTTATCTTGTGTAGGAGTTGCTATACTTTGGGTCATACTTATTCATACCCTGGCGATCAGGATGATACGGGTGATTACGGGTATAGTGATGATCACTTGTTGGTAAGCTGTATAGTCAAGATGGGATCCATCGCTCCTAATATAGTGATATAATGGGAGATATACCTTAGGGCCCCTTGTTGAAGTGACACACTCATAAACCTCTGATTATAGTATAAGAATGATAGAACGAGTTTCTAGTCAATCATGATACATAATGGCTGAGTGATGTTCTTCATGAACAAGTCTAATTCCAGGATAGCTACGACTATTACATGACCTAACACATAATCCAAGCTCAATAAACTGGATGGTATTTAACTTGATGGAAGGAGTGTATTGTATTGGTGATCAAGCCACAAGCACGTGACGTTCCATGTATTGGGGGATCATACGCCTTTTCTAGAAAGCCAATTTGATCGTCTACAGCTATCGGTTCCATATCAATCTGGAACACTAAGCCTAAAGGTTCTTGGATGGGAATTCAAGTTTAGGTTAACCTCTAGCAGCTCTATACTTTGGGATCTTATGAGGTCACACACTTTGGGTTTTTATTCGACTAAGTAAAAAACCTATAGACTCGGTCTATGCTAAAAATATAAGTTGTCGAATCCCTTAGAAAAATTATTAATTGGTTAAACTGAATTAATAATTAAAGAGAATAAAGAGGAAATAGGGAAAATTGCACAGAGAGTAGCAAGGGATTTTTCCCGTTATGAGTGGGCCCTAAATGAACACGGGATGTTCGGAGTGGGCCTGCGCAGATATCCCACGAGCTGAAAGGCTCACGGGCCGGTAGCGAGGGCGGATAGCCCACACATGATAGAGGGCTGTAGGCTTGCAAGCGCTACCCAATGCAGCGCGTGGGCTGCACGTAAGCCTAGCTTGCGGCACAAGGCAAGCCTGTTAGGGCTTGCCTTGTGGTAGCAACCCACGGGTCATAGTGACCCTCGCAACCAACTAGATGTGGAACCCGATAGCTCATATTCCCATCCCACATAGACTTTTAAGGGGAGTCTAATACTCCCCCTTTTCCATATATATAGGCCTCCAACTGCTTTCTTTATTCACACCAGAAAATACGTCAGCTCAACTTTTCTCTCTGAGTTTGACATTCTCTACTTCTTTTGTTGTTTGATATCCTTCACAAGTTTCTCCGAACAATCGAAGAATTCTTTTGAAGGCTCTTTCTAAAATGAGCCTTCTCAGTTTATTTTCGAGGTTGATCTTTGAGCACTCTAGCAGCTGCTGTTTACTAACGGGTTTTTCCTTAACGAGGTTTTGGTCGGTGAAGATCCGTGTGGATCAATTGTAAAGGCTCTCCTAGTTTGGAAGATCATTCTAACGAAGTGCTACCGAATTATTCAAAGGGAACACCGCTACAAAAAGAGAGACAGCACGCATCAATTGGTAATGCTCTAATCTTAGATGCTAGGCTTCTTTAATAAGCTTTATAAACCTAAAAGCATCTATGAAATGTTTTTTTAACTTAGATTATATCAATCATGACATGCTTAGGAGATCCTTAGGTTAATTTTAAGTTTTGAAATTCCGCCTTGCTATCTTGCATGTTCAATAACTGTCTTGATTAACCAGCAGTAGTATCAGAGTCTGCATTATCCTATGCATGATTGATAATAATATGTTAAAATGTGATTTTCTATGAATTGATTAAAGTCTGCTATGCATGACTTAGGTTTCAATTCATTTTATAGAAAATGATGTGATAACTAGATTAAGGTTTTGCTCAAACTTAGTCTAGGTGATTATCATATAAATTAGTAATGTTTTACTACATGTTTAAATGCTTTAATCGAGGGTTGTCCCGTACTTCACTCAATTAAAGAACAAAATCTTTTAATCATAGTTATCAGTGGTACAACGAATCGAAGTGTCTATGGTGATTTTGCAAAGATTGGACTTAGTTGCTCGTTCACTTCAAGGGGGCCTCTCCTACCTAAAAATCTCCATCGATATTAGATTCAAGTGTACCCAAGGGATTTTTATGACTTAGCCAATTTCTAGTATGGTAATTAGATTCTGCATATGGTTTTACAGACGTGGTTTAAGTTGTTAAATTAAAACTTATAGGCATAGGTGCAATGAACCTAAACATGGACCTTATTTGTTTTGAATGCTATATGGAGTTTTGGCATAATGGATGTGAGCACGGGATTTTGTACCAGCTCGTGCGTTCGATGATGACGGCTTTTCGAGATTTTTATTCTTGAATCACTCAATGTTCGATTATCCAGAGATCTTCAAATGGGAGTGCTCCTTGTCTCTAATTTTAAGGACTTAAATTATTTGTTTAAGGACTTGGAAATATTAGACGTTAGTAAAAATTAATATTTTTAAATTATTTAAAAAACATACTTCAAAGAAAAATACATCACGGAATGCAAACCCGATCCTCGCTAGAGTTCCGGCGAGGGACCCCCCCTCGAAGGAATTTTGATTCCTTTCCCATTTTTTCGGGGAAAAATTCCCCTATAAATAAAGGGGGAATTTTTGGGGTTCGAGACTGGATTTTTTAGTAGAAAATACAAAACAAAATACTCTGACTTTTCACAATATTTTTCCGAAATTAAAAACACTTTTTGATTCGATTATTCTTTTTAAACACTACAAAAATATAAAGGCGACGAGGAACGCTCCCAAGGATCAAGCGGTTATAACGAAGTGGATTCTCTCTGTAAGGGTAAGCCTCTGAGTTAGTAGATTTGCTTTATCTCGTGCCTTTTTATGCTTTATTTTATTCCACATGTTGATGATCTATGAATAATTCTGCTTTTTATAATTTTGTAAATATTATTGTAATATTGTTGTTTCTTATTTTCTATTTCTTTTAATTGTTGAAGATACATGTTAGAATACCCCCACGAAGGGAATTATAAGTTATTCCCGGATAACAGACCTCACCTTATGCCATGCGACCATTTTCACTAATTAAAATGAGCAACATACGTGTTAATAAAAAGAATTGTTTTATCCTAAAACAAGAATTCTAAACCGCCGATATTTTAATTAGGCCACATGAGCCTCGGTAAAATTAAATCGAGCATACATCTAAATATTCATGTTGTGCTATATACTTTGTACTACCTTTGTGGATGCAGGTTAGATGTATGTCCAAGATTTTACATTCCTTCGGGTATTACAATTTCAATTATATTTTTTGGGAAATGTAATTAATAGATTAGGCGAGCGGTTGCATCCCTCGAGATTTTGTAATTTTAATCTTTACTTTTCCACATTTATTTATCGCTTTATGTATGATTTATAACTTTCCAAATATGTGTGAATCATACGTTATAAACTCGAAAACGATATACGTATGAATATGCTCAATTAAGAAACGCGATTTTCTGTAGATGTAATTTAATGTGATCCAATAAGAAGTAAGCAACTTATCCTGAACCAGAATCTCTATGTCTTGGTGGGCCGTCCCCCTGATGTTAAGCCTCACATGAATTTAATTCTTGGAAGAGCTAATCCAGGTGATGACTCTACACTACGAGATAGCGAATTCAGGTTTTGATGATCTAAATCATTTTCGCTTTCTCTTTTAAACCTTTCGGGTCCCCGAACCGATAATTTTATCTTCACAAAAATACCCCAGTGGACCGCACCTCTCAATTAGCGTGCTCTCCGTCCATCGCATTCCATGTTGTCCGCTCATAGTGGCGACTCCGCTGGGGATTTTTCTTTAACTTTTTTTAAGGTTTTCAATCTTGGATGAGTGTCTAAAATTATTGATCACATTATTCCGTATGTTCTTAATTATGACATATTCCTAATAACGCATTGCAATAGAGGGGATTAGCCCGTAAGTTTAAGGTACCCTATTACCGCAAAGCTTTCTCTTGTACTAATCTGCCTCGTTGAGAAAAGATAGTACTTGAGCGAGTGGAGCACTTGTTGCCATATTGCATGTACCTCCCTCATTAGAACCCATTTTAGGAGAGGCTTGGAGTGTATTTAAGTGCAAGAAGAACCTTCTACATCAGCAACCAAAAAGCAAACCTCATGTAAATAAGCCGTAGGCATTTTCCCTAGGGTGTTACCCAACAAACGATCATGCAATATATTTTCCTGCAGGTGGGCTCCTTAGTATCCTCGTGGTACTAAGATGAACCAAACTTAGGATAGAGACTAGCCAAAAACCCTAAACGCGAGAGTTGTATGGTTAGAAGTTGGATATTGTATCCTATGTTCTTACGGCTTTCGATTCATCATGCATTGTACAAATGAGCCATGCTAACCACAAATCTTAGTGCAGACACTTAAACACACACACACACACTCATAATATTAGAATGATGTAACATAGTATCATCATGGCAATTCGGCATAACACATACTTAGGATTAGTCGACACTAGAGATTGTGTCACCCTAGGACAAGATGAACTAATTAGAGTCATGGAACATCATTTACTCTTATTTCAGCAAGATGTTTGCTAGAAATTTGAATCTTGGCCTATATAGGGAGAACATACCCTTATTTTATAGGGATGTCCACTCGACATCCAACCCTTAGCCCTGTACAAGGCGAACATACCATTATACCCAAAATTTTACACGATGTCCACTTGACATCCGACACTTAGCCCACACAGGGCAACAACATATCCTGCAAATTATCTATGCAATGTCCACTTGACATCCAACTCATAGCCCACACGGGGCAATCACACATACCACATAGCCCAAATAAGGAAAATACCTACCCAAGCCATTTTCCCCACATCACGTGATGTTTCTACTGACATCCGAACCTAAGCCCACACAGGGTGAACTCTTTTCGAAAGTCTTACCTGAACAATCCTCAAGGGTATACGCTTAATACCCAAACCATTCGCCCACACGGGACAATGATTCATGCATCATAGCATACCCTCAAAAAGTGATGACCACACTAACATCCAAAACTCTACCTTAATTGGAAAAAATAACCAAATCATTTAATAGTTACATACAGTAATTATATTCATGCCAACAGGGTATGTCGCACTGCTTACCTGAAATCAATTTAACCTCCTCATGAGATCTAGTCACAGTACAAAATCTCAAACTATTGACCTATTGCCACACAGTTAATTTGGTCATCTCATTTACACCACTCATGCTACGATGTCGCATGGACATCGTTCAGATCTTAAATCCAACCTCGGGGGTTGGATTTTCATTTTCACCTGTTTTCATTTTACTTGACGGCTAAACTATTTATTTCATTGACAATCACATTATTTACCTCACATCATGGAATGTTAACCTCATGTGAATGCATCTATAACATTAACATCTCACGCACTTTTCACATCATGAATCGAATCATGAATCTTACATGCATGATCTGATCTTCTACTCTTGATTTAAAGGGCTTGGAAGAGGCCTGCTCACCGATTGGTTCGCATTTCTCTGATCATGGCCAATCTAAAGGGTGTTCCGCACACTGACTCAAGTGAGGACTTAGGTTCAGATTCAGATTCAATTCAACATACGTCTTTTGGTTTTGATAGGATGACTAATCGATGAGACGAATTTACAAGGTAGGGTCACCCCTTTCTTACGGGACAAGGTTCTCAATAGATAAATCAATCATCCATCGACACATCGGGATGGTTCAGAATGTAATGTCCAGCTTGGAGGTCACCCTTAATAACGGCAGTCTAACTAGTTAGCCTAGAATAGGGGGACCTTCTTATTCTCATACGGTGCACCCAGCTCCTACGGTATTTTACCAGTTTGGGGCAGGACATAGTCAGCTGAACCAGAATCAGGCTCAAATTGGTCAACCATGATATAACTTTGCCAATCCTTTTTAGCAGCAATCCGAGAACCAATTCTTTCCGGGGTAGCTTGGCCAACCAACGTTCGCACCAGGGCCTTTTTATCAAAGAATGACCCAACAGCCTATTCCTAGTTGGAGTACGTCAATTGCCTCATAGTTCCAAGGTCCTCAATTGCCCAATTTTGTGGCATTTCCCTAAGGGCGATATGGCTTTTATCCAAGTGCTGGGAACGCCATCCTCCAACAACCAGGCATGGTAGAATTGTGGCGATAGTTCTTGGCCACTCGCGGTGGCCATCTCCTGAATGCATACCCTGCGCAGCTGACGATTGGGGATGAAGATAGCTTGTCCCCCAACTTCGTAATGCTACAATTTGAGAAGTATGTGGGATCTGGAGATCCCCGCGCTCACCTAACGCATTACCAAAAAGTGATGAGGGTATCAAGGATCAGCGAACGGATGATGGTTAAGCTCTTCATCATCACCTTGGGTCACCCGATCAATGAATGGTATAGTCACCTTCCGATGGACGTAGCTACTAATTGGCACAGTCTTGCTTAGGCTATGATGGGGCATTATGGTTTCAACACTCAAATGGAAACCACAATGCAACATTAGAGTATTTAACAAAAGATTTGAGCAAACAACTTATAGATTGTTGTTTACCCTTTTACAGATATAATCTATTACACTTTGCTGATCTAAGTGATTGTGGCAAAGAACAAGGTATTGACTTGCCTTTGTTCTTCTAATTTGGTAATTTCTTTATTTGTTAAGTAAATTGAGCAGATGTTTAGCATTTAGGAAATCCCATTTGTATTCACCAAGTTTGAAATGCTGCATCTTATCTTTTATTTATAGAAAGCTGAAGAAGTAGTTGTTGCAAACTTGTCATTCAACTCGTTTAATCCTTTGAATTATCTTCTCATACAATCTTAAAAATCTTCCTATTTGAGATAGCTTTGAATCCATTGTGAGACAAATTTATATATGTTTGATGCGCGTGACTGAAACTTTAATCCGCGAGATTAAACCGTTGAAAGAATTTATTGCCAAGGTTTGGGCTTGAACCTACTTCTTTCTTACAAGATGGAGTGTGCTTGCTACATGGCAATTTAATAAGCTTGAACAAACTGGTAGTAATAGAATCGCTCGACTCTTATTAAAATGCGGCGAGATAATTCGTTGAATTTTGATTCTTGTGTTGACAAGCTGACAACTTTTACCTCAGACCACATAGTTATTCCTTTTTGCTTTTAATGTCAAATCATCTTTGAGACTTGAAACCACATCAAAAGGAATATTTTCTAATAGGAATAAAGAGTTAAAAGCATATAATGATATAATCGGTTAACTCTAAATACCCAACATAGATATAATAGGAAAAAAGTTGAGTTAATTTCTATTCTTTCTGAGCATTCAATCTAAGAACATTAAGTTAACATAATTAGGCAAACTAATTTTAACTAACCTTAATTAACTTTGATTTGAATCCTAACTAAATTATTGATTTTCAGGTTTCTTTCCTTCATGTTTAAAATTGTCAAAAACTTTGACTCATATTACTGAGCAACAATCATAGAGCTGAATCCAACACAATTAAATATATCTTAATGGGTTTAAAAAAATTTTAATTGGTATGAGATTTTCTGTAAACAGCATCCTCTGCATTATCTTATATACAGAGCTACTTTGTGAATTGGTTATTCATCCATCTCCTACACATTATTATTATTATTATTATTATTATTATTATTATTATTATTATTATTATTATTATCAGTGTTTAAAATGCTCTAGTTGGGCGACTAGAGCCTCCGAGAGCTTAAACGGAGATTAATCGGGGTCTAGGCGGAGATTAAGCGGGGACTAAGTGGATTAGTACTTTTAAATTTTTAATATTTAATATTGAATTTGAATAATAAATTTAACTAACACTTAAATTTTTATATAATAAAATTAAAAATTTATATAGCAACATTATTTTTTGACTTTGATGACATTTTTCTTGGTTTTGGTAACGCTCTCTAGGCTTTGTCGACACTTTTCTGATATTTGGAAACACATTTCTGAGTTTTGGCTACATTTTTCACTTTGACCGTTTAATTATATAAAATCGTGGTGGTGATCATAAAAACTCCGCCTAGGCACCGCCTTTTAAAACAGAGATTATTATTATTATTATTATTATTATTATTATTATTATTATTATTATTATACGAGTTCATTTTCTTCTTCTTTTTCGATCTTTCAAATCTGGATACATTTCGCATTTCTATTTCTTATCCAACCAAATCGATTTAAGAAGTTGTTTAATCCTGAAAAACTTTACAAGTATCCCGAGAAAAATGTACATGACTCATCTTATCGGATAAATGTTAGTAAAAATCAAAATTTTAATTAAACATTACTCAACATGTAATATAACTTAAACTCGAAATCAGTAATTGATAAGAAAATTTAAAACTTTGATAGGTAATCTGATATCCAATAATGAATAATGTGTAACATTAAATATTTCAAACATTTTGCTTAGGTATAATTCATGAAGATAAAGGAACAAAATTGGGTAAATAAATTTACACGTTGACATCAACAATAGTGAAAAAATGAAGTTAAATTCCAAAAATAAATACTGAAAAAGTGAAGCAAAAAATGAAAAGATAAAGCATAGAAATGGTAAATAAGCAGACACGCAAAGGGATTAGAAAGGTAAAATAGACTAAAATAAAAGGCAATTCATATTTGTGTGTAAAAAAGAGAGAATTAACTTATATAAAAAAAGAGAATTAAGAAAGGTGATAAAAATCTAATTGAATAGGTATCGGACAAAAACACAAGTAGTTTTAACTTGTTATCCGGAATTGATTATAAAATTAAGAAAGGAATAGTTAGGTAATACAATTGACTACGTACATAGAACACCATAATATAATAACTATGCAACAATTGCATACTTGACGTCCATTTTATCCAAATTCTCATGACTTATAAAATTTTCACCTTTTAAGCTAAACGTTTATCTAACTTCTAAAACAACCAATACCATGATTTAGAATGTGAATTTGTTTTTATCATGTCCTACAACTTAAAAATAACTTATAGAGACTAACCTATGGTGTCTAACTTATCAAATTTTTTACTATTTGGTACATGCGTCGATAGATTTTTGCTCTACAAAATCACTACACGTCCATATATTTTTAAGTTAATTTTGAGACATTTTAGTAACATAGATTATGGTTGACTCCTTAATGTCCTAATTATATCACGTGATCCCTCAAATCCAGTAACAATTAATACACAATTAACAAAAACAATCCACATCACAAGATTAGGATCCTTGAAACAAACTAAATAAGAAATGAAATCAGTTGGCCATGGTTCAAAATATTAATGTTTAATTTATTAGATTATGGTTTGACTCAATCGATGTCCTAATTGAATCACATGGTCCCCTCTCAATCAATTTCCTAATTATATCACATGGTCCCCTCTCAATCTCAATCTCAATCTCAATCATAAATTTAACAAAGCATGCATGCTCAAATCTAGTAACAAATAATACACAAAGAAACAAACTAAACAATTCACATCACAAGGATTAGGGTACTTGAAACAAACAAAGACATGAAATCAGTTGCCCACGGTTAAAAAAATTAATGTATCATTTATTAAAAGAACATGCCATCCTGATTCCTGAGTAATGATGGAAATTTTGGTTCCAAACTTGAATTGAGCAATTAGTATCGACAAGTTAATAACTTTTCTTACACTTGATTCTGAGAACAAAAGGTACTTTATCAAACTAAATTAAATTAGGATGCTAGTACTATTTAATATAGATACTTCACTCTTGATAAAAGTACTTAATGAAATTAAATTAGGATGCTAGTACTATTTAATATAGATACTTTACTCTTGATAAAAGTACTTAATGAAATTAAATTAGGATGCTAGTACTATTTAATATTATTTCGGATTGCAATCTTGAGACGCTTTATTCCAAAAAAAAATTCGGATGCATTATGTTTACCTTATCCTATTCCTGATTAATTTATTATTTTTGTGAATTTAGTTAAATTTTGGATATAACTTGATCCTGGTTAGGAAAATGATCAAAGAAATAATAAAGTTTGAAAATGAGATAAAAGATGAGAAAATAATGAGAACAACTACCAGAGTTTGAATTAGTCTCAACAATATATACTTCGTGGACATAGTGCAGCAGCCAACAGAACATGAGGTTTATTAAATTCCACTTTTATAGCAGTTGACATGGACAAATCTACAACTGACTCCAGCTGTCATTAACACAAGAAATCAACTTCTTTTCTCCAACGTGTATGACAACTTCAACCATTTCAGAAAGAGGGTATAATGGTGCAATGCATTTAGATTAGTGGAGATAATTGTTCTCAATTTCAGTTTTTGATTGTTAGTCTATTTAAATGGTTATTTTCTAGTTTTGAGGCAGACAATCAGACATAGTTTGAGGTTTAATTTCTTAGTTTTTTTTTTAATTATATGTCTTGTTAATTTGTAAGTTCAATCAAAGGTAAATTTTTATTTCTATTTCTTTACAATTGTGAGGTCTAAAAGTTTTTATTTTTATTTCAGTTCCAAAAAATTATTTTGTTTCTTTAATTGTTTCGAGAAGATGTTTTTGTTTCAATTAAAATTTTCAATGTGGGCATACAAGTTGGTTTGATTTGTAATTGTCCTATCAACTTGTAAAGTACCAAATTAGGATTTGTCAATCCTAAGAAATAAATAATCTTACTTAAAAGAGTCAAACGTTTTGACAAATTGGTTTGAATTGGGTTCTCCTAGTTTTTAATGCAATTACCAATTTAAATCGAGAAACATTTCCAAAGCACTATTATTTATTTAGTAAAGGTCAATCAGAGAGCATCTCGTGATTGATTTAAAATTAAGGGAGAATCAGTTATTTAGAAGCGTCTTCGGTAACTATAAACGGTTAAGCAAACTTTGATTTAGAACATTTTTAAATCAATGATCAAGTGAAAGAATGTGAATTAATACCTTTGATTGGATGCTTTTTATTGTTTTATCTAACATTTTTATTTTCAGTTTTTTATTATTTTCGATCAAAATACAAACTTTCAACCCCCATTTATTTTTTTTCAATTATTACTTTTATACAACAAAACGATTTTGCACGATTTATCACTCCTTGTGGGATCGACCTTGCTTCCACTATCACAAATTTGAGTAGGAAAAAAATATCTTGGCGAATTCGAACTTGCAAATTTTTGACGCCATTGCCGAGGAGTGTTTATTTCAATTTTGTAATTTTGTTTTTGTTGAATGACTCAATCTTTTAATCAGATAACTTGCAGTTTACAAGGAAATTGAGAGGTTTGCCAAGAGATTGGGAAAAAGAAACATGATTGACAAACGAACTTTGAAAGACCTCCAAGCTGCCCTTATTGATCAAACACCTCTTTGCATTGCCTATGATGACCTTGTTGTCCCGTGTGAATTGAAATCATGCTTGATTCATCTTTTACCCACTTTCCATGGTTTAGAAATTGAGGATCCTTATAAACATTTACAAGAATTTCATGTTGTTTGTCTTGGTATGAAACCTCAAGTAGTTACAATTGAGCAAATTAAATTAACAGCTTTCCCTTTTTCACTTGTAGATACAACTAAGGATTGGCTTTATTATCTTCTTTCCAAGAGAATTCGAACATGGGAGTAGATGGCTAGACAATTCATTGAGCGATTCTTTCCAACAACTCGTGCTTCGCAAATCAGGAGAGACATTTGTGCAATTAAGTAAAAAGATTCTGAATCACTGTACGATTATTGGGAAAGATTTCAAAAACTATGCCCGTTATGCCCACAACATGGAATCACAAAACAAAATCTGATTCAGTACTTTCACCAAGGCCTTTTACCTATCGAAGCTAGGTTGATGGACACTGCAAGTGGTGGCGCTATTGTTAAGAAGACACCATGAATTGCTCAAGAATTAATTTCGTTTATGGCAGCAAACACACAACAATTTGGAGGAAAATTGGAATAAAGAAGAGCTGTCAATGAGGTATACACTAATTCTCCGCAATCTCAAATTTCTGATCTAACTTTTATTGTTTAGAGTCTAGTATCAGGCCAATCAAGACAAGCTAAGGTGTGCCAACTTTGTGCTCAACTAAGTCATCCAACTAATAAGTGCCCAACACTTAAAGAGGAAGAACATGTGAATGCAATAGGATTTTCATCTCAACCCCAAAGGTTTTATGATTCCTATTCATACACTTATAATCATGGTTGGAATGATCATACAAACTTCACTTATGCACCCAGAATTTCCAATTACCAATATCCACTAGTGAAGTCAAATGTAGAAAATTCAAGTAACTCTCTTGAGGAAGTTATGAAAAGTTTAATTGCCTACGCTTAGAAATTTCAACAGGTTACAGATGAGATATTTCAAAATTTAGAGACTCAAGTTTCTCAAATTGCAACTTAATTGAACTTGGATTCTCAAGTTAATCGGTCATATCAATCTGAGGTAAATTCGAGAGAAATCATGAATTCTATAACTTTGGAAAGTGAAAATTTTTGCAAGATGTACGTCGTGACCTGCATTGTGGGTATAACGTTAGTGACAAACTCGAATATGCAATCGAAAATTCAGAATTAAAGAGAGATTCCACTAAGAAAAAGAAAGCAAGTGATCATGAGCCTATAATGATCAGACCACCTTTTCCTCAAAGGTTTGTTAACCCAAAGAAAGATCAAAATGAAAAGGAGATCCTTAAAACTTTCAGCAAAGTAGAGGTAAACATGCATGAAGCCATGAAACATCCCCCTAGTGTATCTAATGTGTGCCAAGTAAGTGTACTTGAATCTAAAATGCAAGAAGTCTTTGAATTTAATCATGTCGATGTTTTGAATGTTGAAAATGACATGATAATTTCATAAGATCAAACTCTTTTTGCTTGAGGAAGATAGGATGTTGAAAGGCAACTGCTCATCTTGTAAGGAAGTGCCTAAATTTGATTTACTTAACTCTTATAATGAACTTTCACATGTTTCATAAGCGCAAAAGGTGAGAGATACATTGTGAGCAACAAATTATAAATGTTTTGATCTAGGAGGAAAATTCAAGTTCAAAGAGGTGCATGGATTTGGAACTAAAATTGATGAAGTTGCACTAGACAACCCAGATTGATGAAAGATCCATTGCGACAAGTCTAGCTAACTATAAAATATAACTATCTCTATTCTTTTCCTTAATCTATTTTAATTTCTAAGGCTAGAAGTTCTGTTTATTTGCTTACATTAGTTTAGTTGTTTTAATTTAAAAATAAATATATTATTTGATCACGTGTGATAAAATTGGAAAAGTTCATGGAGAGTCATATAAGACAATTATTGAAATTGGATTTCTCTAATTTGTTAATGAGTTCAAATAATCTGTGTCAATTTTATTTTTTTAGTATGCAATTGTCTTCAACCTTTCATTTGTATATGTGTTAAATCACATGCCTACAAGGAAATTTCAGTTTTTAAGGGAAGAGAATGGGAATAGAAGTAGAGAAGTGACCGTAAAAATTCATTTCCATGGCTAAATAGCTTAACAGAGAGGAAATTGCGAGCCAAACTGATACACTCTTCACTTCTTGGGCAGCCATAGAAACCTTTCCTCCACTAAACAGGGTAGTACTAGTTCCTTTTAATTTTTGCATTTTTTTATGCCTTGTGTGCTTGGTTGTGCCCACATTGAGGGCAATGTGGTGAATAAGTGTGGGGAAGAGTTCAATGTTGATTTGTGAAAATCACAAGTGTAATATTTTCTAACCTTTGGTGTAATTGTGTTGTTTTCTTTGGGTCTTAATGTCATTGCTAAAAAAAAAATTTGAAAAAGAGTTTTGTTAACATGATGAAATCTTATTTCTTTCTAAGCTTAACATCAAGTTGTGATGATGTTCTTTTCTCAAAAACTTGAAGTATGAGTTTTATTAAGACCAAGTATGAGTTTTCTTAAGACCAAGTATGAGTTCTAGATTAGTTCTGGTCATATGCTTTGATGATACTACTCTTGTAAAATTTGGTCATTTTGTTTTACCCATTCATGCGGTCTTTGCAAATTTGAGTTTTTCATATTAAGTTAAGGGATACGCAACTGATGAATAATTTATGATTTTTCATTTGAATTATTTTTACAAAAAATGTTTTAAGCCTTTTTTACTCCCTTTCTATAGTTGAAAGTTGCGCCTCAAAATTCATTTCCCCTTAAGCAAGGAGTCGCTAGACTAAGAGCACAATCACATGATAGAGGTACACCAACGTTAGTGAAACTGGTAATGAGTGAGAGAATAAAAGCAAAAAGCGAAAAAAATCTGCTCGAAATAGCCAAGGGGTGCAAAGAAAAGTAAAAAATATGGTGTGAAATTTTGTTTATATTATGACTTTGGACTTTTGAACTACAATGCAAATAAATCAAGTGTATATTGCTTTTCCTTACCATGAACTCCCTTTTGAGCAGGGCTACTGAGTGGTTAAAACAAAACGGTTGTATTTCACTTTAATAGAGTTTGGCAAGATTGATTGTGATCATAAGAACTAATTTAAAATCTCACTACGCCATAGATGGCCTGTTGCAACAAAAACTGCCCAGTGTTGCAATTTTCAGTAAAAAATCGATCTGTTGTATCACAATTGAAAAAGTGTTCAAAAAGTGATGCAAAAGAAATAAATGTATGTTAAATACACTTTTTGTTGCAACACATTATGTTTAAGGTTGCCAATAGTGTCCAAGATCACTGAAATATTAACGGCGGGAATTTTCACGCCCTATAATTGACAGAATGAATTATTAAAACAATAAAAATAAAATGAAAAAAATCATATAAATTGATTTCTCTCTCTCTTTCCTTCACTTTTTCAGCTCATCAAATTCCTCCACCCCTCTCTTGCTCTCAAATTCCTCCACCCCTCTCTTGCTCTCATATAAATCGATCGGTTTCTCTTACTCTCAAATTCCTCCACCCCTCTCTTCTTCTCACCTCTCACAGTTTGGCTCAACTTCAAAATTTCCTCTCTATGTTGTGATGGCAAATTACAATCGTATGAGTCCTGTGGGTTAACACAAGCCGAAGAATTTTCCTAGTAATTTCTCTTTGTTTTCATGTTAACTTTTCATTCAAATTTCTTCTATGATATGGAATGTTCTAATTTTAAGGATATAATAAGCAACTACATGTTTGTTCATAAATTAGGGTTCAGGTCTGTTGTTTAATGAAGAAGATGATTGTTGATTTTGACAAATAACACCATTTTTCTTCTTTTGTTTTGTTTCTTGATTTGATGTTAGCTTAATCTTCAACTACACGTGTGTGTATCTGTAATCTGTTGATGATTATCTCTTCCTTCCATTATAATATTTACCATTCATTTTTCATTACTGATTCTTTATCTTTTTACTACTCTTAGTCGAAGTTCATGTTGCTATATATGTAACTCTGTTTTCTACCATTTGAAATGAGTTGTTTTAATTATTTTTGTTGCTTGGCTGCAAGAGAATGGGAATGTTTTCACATTTCTTAAAAAATAGCACCACTTGTCATCTTCTAGCTATTGAGTTGATAATACTGTTGATTTAGTCTCTTTTTTTATTTCACTGTTGAAGAAAAATTCTTTCTTCAGTTTGTGACAAAGGGGCATGTACAT
>CATIWQ010486108.1:0-10146 GCA_949673415.1 Euphorbia schlechtendalii | reverse complement strand
TTGTTTAGTGAGCCAACATTTTTGGAATGGTAACTTGCTAAATGTGGCTATGTGAGAGCGACCCGTACTAAGCATGGTATTGATGTTGTCCAGGTTTATATAACAGTCTTATCTCATTTGCGCTAGACTTACAAAAGTTATTTCATGTGTTGCTCTGCGGTGAATTATTGAAAATCTGAGTGTGTTGAACCGGTTTGTTAGATTTATCTAGAGTGTCATAACACTTATGTTGAACTTGCATGCTTTCTTTGCTATACTTGCTCGTAGTGAAAATCTATTAATTTAGTGTCTCTAATCTATCACATCTATATTTACTAAACTTTTCATTCTAATCTTCCTATCCATAAAAATCTCTAATCTATTTTATTTTATTTTATTTTACTTTTATGCTTCCCTAGTTATCTTTAGACCTGGTTCCTTCCCTGTGGGTTCGATAACTTTTAAAACTACATTGCAACTGTGTACTTACAGTTATCATCATTTTTCTATGTGATAAGGGGTATTGACAACACCTACATTTATTTGTGAACAAGTTTTTGGCGCAGTTATTAGCCAATAGTTCACAAGATTTTGGAACCATTATAGATTAAACTTATCAGTAGAAAAGTGGTGAACAGTGTGTCACTTAAACAAGGGGCCCTAAGGTACATCTCCAACTATATCACTATATCAAGAGTGATGGATCCCATTTTGACTACTTGGCTTACCAACATGTGATCATCACTATACTCGTAATCACCCATATCATCCTGATCGCCAAGGTATGAGTAAGTATGATCTAGAGTAAAGCAACTCCTACACAAGGTAACTAGTATCTTAGGTCTGAGGATACTTGTAATTCTCCCACAATAAGACATGACACTAACACATGGATATAGTTATTTCCAAGTGTCTATTTTATAGCGGTCTCCAATGTATTACCTGAATACATTCATGTGTTAACTCAAGGTACCACCTTCAGCTCATGAGGTTGCTTGGATCTAATCCAAGGAGTAAGCCTACACATGCTAGTCTGTTAATTCCATTGATGTCCAGTCTTAATGAAACTATGACTAGGGATACTTAAACTATTCATAGTAACACATAGGTGCAGTTCTCACACCACATAGCTCCCACTATGACCTCGCACTTTTACTCTATGATGTAGTCACGGACTTTGTCTCATCAATATGCATATACATATTTAATACTATACATATATGATACTAGTGAGATGCATGATTTAATTAAAGCACTGATAAGTAACAAAGATGCCTTAATTATTATTAATAATCATCCGAAACTATTTGCACATTATAGCTAATAAAGATATATCACCCTAATTGCCTCTAGGGCATACATCAAGTCTAACAATCTCCCACTTACACTAGAGCCAATTACCCATGTGCTTCATGCCATACTTGTTAACATGATAGTCATGTTTAACCTGAGTCAATGGCTTAGTTAGCCCATCCGCTAGATTTTGATCCATTGTGATGTATTCTAAATCTATATCTTTTTTAGCTACCATCTCCTGAATGAGATAGTACATTCTAAGTATATATTCGCTTTTGTGATGAGACCTTGGTTCCTTTTCCTGAGCAATAGGCCCATTGTTATCGCAATAGACAGCTATTGGATTTACAATGTTGGACACCATATCGAGATCACCAATAAATCCCTTAAGCAAGAAAGCTTGCTTAGCTGCTTTTGAAGCAGCTAAATACTTAGATTCCATGGTTGAAATGATAGTTATATCCTGTTTGAAAGTTTTCCAAATTACTACCCCTCAATTTAACATAGACACATTCCCTGACTGGGACTTATAATCATCCCTATTAGACCGAAAAATCGAGTCAGTGTATCCCTCTAAAGTGAGATCACCTCCTCCATATACTAAAAACATATCCTTAGTCCTATGTAAGTACTTAAGGATAGTTTTAACGACCATCCAATGATTCTCACCTGGGTCAAATTGAAATCTGCTCGTGACGCTCAACACATGTGAGACCTCAAGCCAAGTGCATATCATAGAATACATGATGGAACCTATCGCTGAGGCATAGGGTATTCCATTCATGCACAGTCTCTCTTCTTGTGTTCTCGGACACTCAGATTTAGAAAGGTTAATCCCATGAGACATTAGGAGATAACCTTTGCTCAAGGTTAAATCTAGCCAAAACCTTGTCCATGTATGTACTTTGTGAAAAGACCTAGTAGCCTTCTGGATCTATCTTGGTAGATCTTTATACCAAGTATAAAAGATACTTCTCCAAGGTCTTTCATGGAGAAATTCTTTACCAACCATGACTTAACTGTCTAAAGAAAAGGAATATCATTTCCTATCACTAATATGTCATCGACACATATTACAAGGAAAATGATAGCACTCCAACTAGCCTTCTTAAAAACATAGGGCTAATTAGCATTTGATATAAATCCAAGTTCTCGGATTTTCTCATCAAACCTAATATTCTAACTCATTGATGCTTACTTAAGTCCATAAATGGAGTTTTGCAACTTGCATACCTTTGTGTCATTCTTGGATGTAAAACCCTCGGGTTGTGCCATATACACATCCCTGTCCAGATTCCCATTAAGGAATGTTATTTTCACATCGATCTTCCAAATCTCATAATCGTAATGAGCGGTGATGGAAAGGAGTTTCTTGATAGACTTTAGCATTGCCACTAGTTAAAAGGTTTCATCATAGTCAATGAAATCTTTTTTATTGTACCTTTTTGCAACCAGTCTTGCTTTATATGTAACTATGTTACCGTCCATGTCAATTTTCTTTTTGAAAATCAACTTGCATCCTATGGGCTTAATCCCACTTGGAGCATTAACCAAGCTCCACACTTGATTTTCATTCATGGATTCCATCTCTGACCTTATGGCTGTAAACCATTTGTCAGATTCTGAGCCTTCCATTGCCTCCTTGTAAGTTGTGGGCTCATCATCTTCCATAAGGAAGAGATGTTCATCATCAGTGATGAGAAATCCATATCACTCGGGAGTGATTGGAGCCCGGCCTAACCTATGCAATGTCGATGTTATAGTAAGCTATTCAATGCTTACACTATCTTGTGTAACTTGTGTAAGAATAATCAATTGATTTTCTGTTTGATCTTCTTGAGTTTCTAACTCAAGATTGCTCGTACTAGCTTTTGCAAGTATATGCTCCTTCTCGAGGAATTGAGCATTTCTGGAAACAAGGACTTTTTATTCCTTGGGTTCAAAGAAGGTAAACCCTATAGTCTCCTTTGGGTAACCTATAAATAGACACCTATCAAACTTAGCACCTGACTTATCTGAACTCATCCTCTTTATGTAAGCAGGAAATCCCCAAACTCTTAGGTGAGAAAGAGCGGGTTTCTTACCATACCATAATTTGTATGGAGTTTGATCAATTGATTTAGAGGGAACTATGTTTAGAATATAAACTGGGTTCTCGGTTCTCAAGTGCATAACCCTAAAAGGATCTGCTGAGTTCTACTTGGCTCATCATGGACTGAACCATGACGAGTAGGGTTTAATTTCTCCTTTCTGACACTCCATTGTGTTGGGGGTTTATAAGGAGGTGTCCATTGGGATAAAATACCATTATCCCTTAGATAATCCTAAAACTCATAGCTTAATTATTCACCACCTCGATCAGATCAAAGGGTCTTGATACTTTTCCCAAACTATTTCTCTACTTTGGTTTTTAACTCTTTAAATTTCTCAAAATTCTCAGACTTGTGCCTCATAAAGTACAAATAACCATATCGCGAGTAATCGTCAATAAAGGTTATGAAGTAGAAGAAACCCTCATGTGTCTTAACATTCATTGGACCACATACATCGGAATGCATTATTTCCAAAGTACTAGTGGCACACTATCCCTTCCCTTTGAAAGGTTTCTTAGTCATCTTCCCCTTTAAACATGGTTCGCACACACCATAGCATTCCCATTCCATTGGGCCTAAGTCTCCACATTTGTGAAACTTAGTTAAGCGAGTCTCATTTATATGGTCTAGATGATAGTGCCATAAGTATGAGGATTTGTCATTTTCTAATCTCGATTTCTTCACAATGTTCATATTCAAAATTTTGGTTTTAGTAACTAGAACATAAATGAAATCAATAGATATTCCACAACCATAAAGAACATTATCACGTCGAATTTGACATGTATTATTAGAAAATAAAATTTCAAATTCCTCTATTGCTAAACATGCAACAAAAATAATATTCTTAGTGATAGCAGGAATATAATAGCAATTATTCAAAACTAAAACTAGGCCACTAGGTAAACGAAGGCTATATGTCCCTACAGCTGTTGCAACAACCCGTGCTCAATTTCCAACTCTTAGGTCCATTTCCCTCTTTGCAAGCCTTCTATTGCTCTACAATCCCTACACAAAAGTATAGATATGAGTACCACAACCTGTATCTAATACCCAAGTAGACTCATAAGGAATTGTAGAGAAACTATCTATCATGAACATAACTGAAGTAGATGCCTCACTTGGCTTCTTCTTCACTTGTTCAGAAATCTGAACCTTGCAATCCTTCTTCTATTGGCCAGCCTTGCCACATCAGAAGCAGACATTTGTAGTCCCTTTCTTACATTTCTTCTTCTTACTTATCTTCTTCTTGGCACTCAAACCCTTTCCAAAATGGGACCCACCCTTACAAGGTTTGGTTTCCTCAACCAAAAGTAAACCTTTAAATCCTTTCGAATCTTAGGCTCTACCATTTTCAGTATGTTGACAAACTCGAGCAGTGTGATGTTGATCTTGTTCATATAATAATTAGTCAAAAATTGTGAATAAATGTCAGCTAATGATGCAAGAATCAGATCCACATATAATTCATGATCCATTACAAAACCTAGTCGAGTTAGCTTCTCTCTATAACCCAATAGTTTAAGAGCATGCTATGGTGCTGAAGTGCCAGCTTGCATCTTCATTCTGAATAAGAGTTTTGATGTATCAAATCTCTCAGACTTGGCCTGCTCTAAAAAGAGCTCACGAAGATGGAGAATCATGGTATTGAGGTCCATGCTCTCATGCTATTTTTGAAGCTTAGAATTCATAGTTGCCAGCATTATACATGCCACTTTTTCATGATCTTTTCTGTGCTTCTCCCATGCCTCATGTTCATTAGCATTAGTTTCAACATCAGGCTCATCAAGGAGGGGCTCATTTAGAACATAAGATATCCTTTCGAATCTAAAGACTATCCTAATCACCCTAAACCAATCTGTAAAGTTTGAACCATCTAATTTGTTATCAAGAATTGAGTGAAGGTTTATGTTCGGATTCATTGTTTAACCTAGATATAAGATAGAATTTGTTTAGACATTGGTATATGTACATGAATTTAATATAAGGTCTTTAATTAAATACACAATTCCTACTATTTTCTTGGAATTCAAATATCCCCTTCTATTTAACTTTGGGAAATTTGGTCAAACTAATTTTTCTTAGTAGGTAGCATTTATAGCCACTCATCATGACCCCTGCTATAAAGGTCAAGCCATAACAAGATAACCATGGTTGGAATCGTCCATTTGCATCTCATGCAATTACTAATCCATTTGAGTTCTCTTTCTCGAGACGTGCGTACCCAATTGTACAACTACTCAAATGTGTCTCCAATCTGGCATTAGCTCTAATAATATAGACAACTAACCATTTTGGTTAAGGCATTAACCCCATCTAGTCTCATGACCAAACACATGTTAAGGGAAGGCATGTTGTACATGTGCTTACATCAGTTAATAAGGTTCGTATCACGACTTATGATAGGAAAACTATATACCACCTTAATATTGTTATTGGGGATTTTATTGGTGTTGCTAGTCTCATCCCAGTCTAGGTCTTTTACGATGGATATGATTATGAAAAAAAAATTCCGGGCTATTTGGAATAATTAACTCTAAGGGAACATGCTCTGAACTGGTGTATCATAATCATTCCATTATACCAAGACTCCACATAGCATGCAAAACAAACAAGGTTCATGTTTAAGCCATTGCACCTATGTCTATAAGTTTTAATGTAACAACTTAAACCACGTTTGTAAAACCATATGCGGAATCCAATTCCCATACTAGAAATTGACTAAGTCATAAAAGTCCCTTGGGTACTTTTAAATCTAATACTGATGGAGATTTCCAAGTAGGAGAGGCCCTCCTTAAAGTGAATGAGAAGCCAAGTCCAATCCTTGCAAAAAGAACGATGACACTTCGATTCGTTGTACCACGAAAAACTATGATTTAAAGATTTCATTCTTTAATTGAGTGAAGTACAGGACGACCCTCAATCAAAGCATTTACACGTGTGGTAAAACATTGATAATTTATATGATAATCACCTAGACTAAGTTTGAGCAAAACCTTAATCTAGTTATCACATTATTTTCTATAACAGGAATTGAAACCTAAGTCATGCATAGTATGCTTTAATCAGTTCATAGAAAATATCATTTTAACATATTATAATTAATCATGCATAGTATAAGACAGACTCTGATACCACAGTTGGTTAATCAAGACAACAATTAAACATGCCAAAGTTGCAAGGGGGAATTTCAAAACATAAAATTAACTAAAGATCTCCTAAGCATGCCATGATTGATATAATCTAAGTTAAAAGGTTCCATAGATGCTTATAGGTTTATAAAACTTATAAAAGAAACCCTAGCATCTAAGTTTAGAACATTACTAGTTGATGCATGCTTCTCTTTCTTTTGGATGCGGCGTTCCCTTAGAGAGATTCGGTAGAATTTTGTTAGCACGAGTCTCCAAACTAGGATAGCCTCTACGATTGATCCACACAGATCTTCACTGACCAAAACCTTGTTGAGGTAGAACTTGTTAGTAGAAAGCAGCTACTAGACCACTCAAAGACCAACATGAAAATATAAACCGAGAAGGCTCACTTTAATTAGAAAGAGCCTTCAACAGAATTCTTCATTGTTTGGAGAAACTAGTGAAGGATCTCGCACAATGAATGAAGAAAGAGATGTCAAACTCATAGATAAAAGCTGAGCTAAAGTGTGGAATAAAGAGGAATTGAAGGCTTATATATAGGGTAAAGGGGGAGTGTTACACTTGTTCACCACTTTTCTACTGATAGTATAAAAGTTCTAAATATGAACAGGTGTTGTCAATATCGCTTATCAAATAGAAAAATGATGATAGCTGCAAGTATACAGTTGAGATGTAGTTTTAAAAGATATCGATCCCATAGGAAAGGAATTCAGCTCTAAGGATCAACTAGAGTTACTAAACAAAAGAAAATAAAATAAGTTAAAGGTTTTGAATGGTAAACTGATGAATGGATAGATGCATGAACAGATTAGAGAAGATGAAGAGCATATAGATATTCCCTAAGAACAAGTATGGTGGAGTAAAATATGCAAAATAATCAAGAATGTTTTATGCATTAGATAAATTCAACAAACTCGGTTCTAGATGCCCAAATATCCTATAATTCACCATAGAGAAACACATGAAATGACTTTTCTAAATCTAGGGTAAACGAATTATGACACTTATAAAAACCTGGACAACAATAATATTATGCTTAGTACGGGTCTCTCTCACATAGCCATATTTAGCAAGTTACCACTCCAAAAATGTTGGCTCACTAAAACAGTGTTATAATCATAGATCTAGTGATTATACACAATCTTGTTAACCCTGAAACTACTCTTAAAGTCAACTTGAAAGCATATAACTTCATTAATATAAGTGACGCAAGATGAAAAACTCGTTATGACACATAGACATATTGTAAACTTTGAATTAGAAAGTATAAGTAGAAAACAAAGTAAAGTTGTAAGGTATTTAAGTGAAAGCCAAAGTTGATCAAACCGTATCCACTCTTTAATAGGAGTCGTCAATTCCCGCAATTCCTGCATCTACTTTGAATTTGGTCTCGACTCGTACAGAACCTCCGTTAGGATGCTATTCCTTGTGAATATTAATCAAATGAATGTTGAAGAACAAATACTTTTATTGATAAGAGCTTTGCAATTACACTCATACAACAATCGCTCAAATTTGTGGAGAAATATAGTGATTGAAACAAGAATCGAATCACTTATACATTTTTCTCTCTAACACTTTGAACTTTGCAAAATCTATATAACTTTCTATGTAAAAAGAGTGAAAAAGGTGCAAAATGATGCGTGGACCATAAGGATTTGGCTTAGGATCGAAGTTGTCATAGATCGGTAAAGTTGTAAAGGAGAATCATGAAGGAAAGCACAATTCATGATCTTGACACCTATTCTCAGTCATGACTTATCACTCTTCATAAATAGAAAATTGTCAACAAATGTTCACGGTCGAGACATGTGATTCGCGATCGTGACTTGTGATGGTTATCGATTATATCTTTTTAACTACTAACCACCGGATAAAAATGATCAACTACCACCAACTGTCAAATGAAAAGACACCTTTTAGAAGTCAACTAATCATGAAAAGGTGTCTTTCCTTTGTGGATAAGGATAAGACTTTGCATCCAATCACAATGAAGTGATGCAACCCTTCGCTAATGGATATGACTCTTCATTTAGATAGACGCAACCCTTCGCACTCTATAAATAGGGTTCAAAACTCAAACATTCTCGTGATGCATGGTGGGCAATGTATAGTAGCGTGTATGGATAGATAGAGAGTGAAAATTCTATAGATTTCGCTACGTTCAAAGTGTTAGTGATTCGATACTTATTTTGATCACTAGATTTCCCAATAAATTCGAGCGATTGTTGTATGAGTGTAATTGCAAAGCACTTATCAATAAAAGTTTTCGTTCTTCAACATTCATTTGTTCGATATTCACAAAGAATAGCATCCTAGCGGAGGTTCTGTATGAGTCAAGACCGAATTCAAAATAGACACAGGGATTGCTGGAATTGATGACTCCCATTAAAAGAGTGGATACGGTTTGATCAACTTCAGCTTTCCCTTGTATACCTTACAACTTTACTTTGTTTTCTATTTATACTTTCTATTTCGAAGTTTATGATATGTTTATGTGTCATAACGAGTATTTCGTCTTGCGTCATTTATATTAATCAAGTTATATGCTTTCAAGTTAACTTTAAGAGTGATTTCAGGGTTAACAAGATTGTGTATAATCACTGGATTTGTGATTATAACACTATTTAGTGAGCCAACATGTTGGGACTGGTAACTTGCTAAATATGGCTATGTGAGAGCGACCCGTACTAAGCATAATATTATTGTTATCCAGGTTCTTATAAGTGTCATAATTCTTTTACCCTAGATTTAGAAAAGTCATTTCATGTGTTGCTTTGCAGTAAATTATTAAATATTTGGGTGTCTAGAACCGTATTTGTTAAAGTCATCTAGTGTACAAAATATTTTTGATGATTTTTCTCTACTAAACTTGTTCTTTGGAAATTTCTATATAATTTACATCTTCTCTAATCTATTCATACGTCTATCTATTCATATATCTATTCATTCAAACCTTAAACTCAAATTATTTCTTTTGTTCCGTAACTCTAGTTGGTCTTTAGAATCGAATTCCTTCTCTATGGGATCGATATCTTTTAAAACTATATCGCAACTGTATGCTTGCTATGATCAACATTTTTCTATTTGATAATCGGTATTGACAACACCTGTTCATATTAAGAAGTTTTATATTATCCGTAGAAAAGTGGGGAACAAGGTTTTTGGCATCATTTATGAAGATAAGTATTGCGAAATGGGTTTAGTCAAAACCTTGCGATACTTATCCTTAAGGTAAACACAAAAAAAGTGTATAAAATAGTAATTCAAGTTCGTACCTCATTTGGCAAAAGACTATTGTAGTGAGTACCACATTCCCACATTGCATAACGTTCAAGTAAAGTATACGAAATTTCTCACAAATTAGTAATGTGCAATTTATATGGTCCAGTTGCATACCTTTGCTCTTAATGGAGGGCCAACCGAATTGCGTCTTCATATAAGCGTTATATGCTCAATTGAATATTTCCTTCTCTCAAGTATAGTATAAAGTATAAAGGACAAAGGGAGCACACTTTAAAAAGATTGATCTCAAGGCATTTTTAGGTAACCTAGGATGCTAAACACTCTTAGTGGTTGCATTTTATGCTCCATACCACTCTCCCCTTTTTTTAGTGGTTGCATTT
>CATIWQ010486107.1:0-25974 GCA_949673415.1 Euphorbia schlechtendalii | reverse complement strand
AATATTTTATTTGTTATTAATTTTTTTATTAAATTAATAGAAAAAATATAAAAAAGTTAAAATATGTTTAAATTTTAAATATAATTGCATTGTTTACTTAAAATCTTTAATATTTAGTAACATTTATTGTAACCAAGTATAAAAATTTAATAGGACAAAATATAAAATTTTAAAATAATAATAAATTTAATATATAAATATATAAAATTATTCGTCGGGCCAGGCTCGGATATTTATATAAAAACCAAGCCCCACCCATAAATCTTCGGGTTTTGATGGGTTCGGGCTCGGGCCGGGCTTTTTAAAAAAATGCGTGTCCAAACCCGGTCTATGGAAGCGGGTTCGGGCCGGGCCGGGCGGGTAACCCGACCCGTGAACAGGTCTAAACCCAACCCGCCCCGCCCGAGGAACAAGTTTAATGGATAGCATGGGCACTAGCAATTAACGGCTTATAAGCTCCGTTCCGTTACGGTGTTAACTGCATTATTTTTATACCGCCATACAATTCACTCACTACTCAGCAGCTAAGCAAACCAGTTAGGTATTTCTCTCTCTTAAAATAGAAAGACCAAATCCAACTCTGTGAGATCTAAATTTCTCTCAGCCATTTGCGCGTTTTTTATTATTTTCTAAAGCGTTCAATCTCTGCTAATCTCGGCTTCTTCTCATTTTCTTCCTTATTGTATCCAATCTAGTAAGTTTTCTTAATCTTGTCTTGCTCTTTCTGGGATTGTTGGGTTGTTTTGTGATTTTGATTAAAAAATTGTTTTTTTCTCGATCAGATTTGAATCCCATCTGGGTTTTGATTGAATGTGGTTTTTACTCGGATTGCAATTGTCAATTCTGTTTTGTTTGGTGTTAACGGTTCGTTTTGTTGGTCCCTTTTTGGTTTTTCCAATTCAAACTCGGAGCTTTGTTACAGATCTGTTTGGATTTGTTTATCTAAGTTGCTTCGACAGCTGTTAGTTTGTTAGTTGGCTTATGATATGATTGTTTTAGCTTCCTACTTCAAGTAGAGCGACAATTCTAGTTGCTTTTGGATCAATCCAGTTCATTTTGTTTGTGTGCAAATTAAATAAAATACCATTTTTAGGATTTTGAATTGTTAAGGCATTAAAGTTCCATTGGTATTGGTCAATAGTGTAACTTCGTAAACTTTTGGTCTTTTGAATTTGATTGGGCACGGATCTATATTTGTACGGCTAGATTGAAACTTGCTGCTAAGTTATGATACTTTTTTTAGGTTTTGCACCATTGCAATCACTGAGAATATCCAAATCATATATTAGCTGACTGCTGCTTTCCTGATTAGTGATTCTTTCATACTATCTGAACTTGCCAGACCTGAAAGAGGTTGTTTAGATATCTCACAAATTGTAAGTGGTTTGGTTTGCGAAGATATGTTTATTGTTTCTTTGACTTCATGATAATCTTCCTGTAGTTTATCGATCTTTATGCACTAGTGAACACTTAATATGTCGAAGGTTTCCTTTCAAAGATATCTGTAAACATCGACTATTTGATTTGGCAGTATCAATTGTTTCGATTTTGTTTAACCTGAATGTTGTGTATTCCCCTTTCAACAGGTTGGTTAGTCAGTCTTCCTTGTTTGATTCTGATATAAATCCCAAGTGAATCTGTGTTACCTTCTTTTGCTTTAAGAGGCAACCTATAACATTCACGGGGTTGTTTTGTTCCGTGATATCGACATAGGGAAATTAGATTTGCACCATGATATTGTAGTGCCTTAATTGAGTGGAAAGATTTGTTTAAATATCTTTAACAATGAGGGGAAGATCTGATGGGAGCCAAAAGAAGCGATTGATTACTTGTGTGTGCATAGTGACAGTCTTTCTTGGATTCATATACTTCTTCTATGGATCCATTTTCGGGTCACAAGGCCAAGGTGGATCAGCTCTAGAATATGGGAGCAAGTCCTTGAAAAAACTCGGTTATTTCGGTGGGGATGATGATACTGATGGAAAACCGGACAAATTTGATGATGGCGATGATAGTGTCCCAAAGAGCTTCCCTGTAAGGCTTTTGAAACCTTCAGCATCTTCTTGTAATTTCATTCCTTAGGTGCTTTTTTCTCCTGTTATTTATTTGTCTGATCCTATATTTTGAAGGTTTGTGATGATCGGCATTCTGAACTCATCCCCTGCCTAGACAGGCACCTAATATATCAAATGAGACTTAAATTGGATTTGTCTTTGATGGAGCACTACGAACGCCATTGCCCTCCTCCTGAAAGGCGGTACAATTGCTTAATTCCTCCCCCACCAGGGTACAAGGTGCGTATATTTCAGTACTTTTTGCAATCTTTTTTTTTTTTGTAATTTTTTTTAAATAAGTAATATAACTGGAAGGCCCTGGAAAAATTATTGAGTTTCCCTACCAATCCCATTCTTGTTTGTAATATTCTTAGCCATTTCGGAGTTGGACTTACTAGTTACTTAGTGTTTTGATTTTGTTGCTTTCCAACTATCATTCAGGTACCAATTAAGTGGCCAAAAAGCAGGGATCAAGTTTGGAAGGCAAACATTCCCCATACTCACCTTGCACATGAGAAATCAGATCAAAACTGGATGGTTGTAAAAGGCGATAAGATTGTCTTTCCCGGGGGAGGCACACATTTCCACTATGGGGCTGATAAGTATATTGCTTCAATTGCAAATGTAAGATGTCTGATGAGAATTGAAATGGAGATTTTTCATTTGTTTTTCTGTATCATCCATATTCTCTATTTATGCAATGCGTGTGACTAGTTGCTTGTTTTCCCTAAAAAATGGTTAATTTTTTGATTCGTTCTTTGTCCTGTACGATTGGAAGAGTAACTTTGATTGTGGTTTGTTTGATGGGCAGATGTTGAACTTTTCCAACAACAATATAAACAACAGAGGAAGGTTAAGAACAGTTTTGGATGTTGGTTGTGGAGTCGCTAGCTTTGGTGCTTATCTTTTGTCGTCTGATGTAATTGCGATGTCATTGGCACCTAATGATGTGCATCAGAACCAAATTCAATTTGCTCTAGAGAGAGGAATCCCCGCATATCTCGGAGTTCTAGGAACCAAGAGACTCCCTTACCCAAGCAGATCTTTCGAGCTTGCTCACTGTTCGCGTTGTAGGATCGATTGGATTCAAAGGGATGGGATTCTTCTTCTCGAACTTGATCGGTTACTCAGGCCAGGAGGCTATTTTGCATACTCCTCTCCTGAAGCCTATGCACAGGATGAAGAAGATCTCAGGATTTGGAGACAGATGAGCGACATCGTCGAACGGATGTGTTGGAGAATAGCTGCAAAGAGAAATCAAACGGTTATTTGGCAAAAGCCTTTGACCAATGATTGTTACATGGAAAGACCGCCTGGTATGCTGCCTCCTCTTTGCAAATCTGATGATGATCCGGATGCTGTGTGGGGCGTACCCATGGATGTTTGCATTACGCCTTACTCTGATCGTAAGTTTTCTTTTTATGCTTGTATTCTGATTTGAACATCCCTGTTATTTTAGCTTGGCCTTTTGTTTCCTGATGGTCTAGTTTCTTGTAACAAAATAAGTTTTGAACAAAGGAAATTTGGGTATGATGGCCATTAGGCTCACTATTCAAATTTGAGTCTTTCAAAAAGGTCTAATTTTTGTAATGAAATCTATAGGCTATGTCAGTGTACTAAACAAAGGAAATTGTTTGCTAGAGTTGATTTCTGTGCGAGAGCTTATTTTGTTATTATATTTGCATGTCTGTTCTTTGTGTTGAAGCCACTATTATCTAGTTATAAAGCTTTCCTTTTTATTATATCAGATGACCAGAGAGTGAAGGGTAGTGGCTTGGCTCCATGGCCAGCTCGATTGACTTCTGCTCCATCTCGACTCGCTGATTTTGGCTACTCAAACGAAATGTTTGAGAAGGACACGGTAATAATGGACACATGCTGTATAAAATCTGTACTTGCTTGTTTGTCCATGGTCTTATGGGAACTTAGGCTTTGATATTACTTGGTTTATTACAGGAATTATGGAAGCATAGAGTGGAGAGTTATTGGAATCTGTTGAGTCCAAAGATTCAACCGGATACCCTGAGGAATTTGATGGACATGAAAGCGAACTTGGGATCGTTTGCTGCAGCTCTGAAAAGCAAGGATGTTTGGGTAATGAATACCGTCCCTGAAGATGGGCCAAACACATTGAAGGTGATTTATGACAGAGGCCTCATTGGCAGTGTTCACAACTGGTATGATACTAAAACTGCGCAACTTCCATTAAATTTTTGTTTTCTAAGCATCACGATTGATCTCCTCGCATATCTCCCTCTCTCCTTTGTTGGCGATAACTTTTTCGCTCTTTTTTTTTCTAGTTTATAAGCTTCCATAATTTGATTCTACGAGAAACTGTATGGTTCCTCATTCTATTTAGGGCAGTATGGGATTGCTTTCCCAGGCTACTGTCATGAAAAGCTCAATTTTCAGGCTTTCCCTGTCAGCGCAGATTTTGACTTTGGGAAATCAATAGCAAACAGACCCTAATTAATTAGTATTAAGAGGCCCAATTTTTTGTAGGAGACCAAAATATGTTATTCTGTGAAAAGTATGTGAGTAGATCTTTTCCAGGACAACAGCAGGAATAGCAATCCCAAATCGGCCATACATGAAGTTATAGGATTTACACATATATTTCTATTGATAGGTGTGAAGCCTATTCAACATATCCTCGGACATACGATTTGCTCCATGCTTGGACCGTGTTTTCCGACATCGAGAAGAAAGGCTGCAGCGCTGAAGATTTGCTTCTAGAGATGGATCGCATTCTTAGACCTACCGGTTTCGTCATCATTCGCGACAAGCAATCGGTGGTCGATTACGTGAAGAAGTATTTAGTGGCTCTGCATTGGGAAGCTGTGGCAACAGCAGATTCGAGCTCTGAAACAGAACAGGATGCGGATGAAATTGTGTTCATTGCTCAGAAGAAGCTGTGGCTAACAAGCGAAAGCTTCAGAGACGCAGAATAGGGCAGCAAATGTACAAGTCTTGCCGGCTCATCTGTATGTTTCGTAATCCTTCGAAAAAAAGAAAGAAGGTTCGGTGACGCAGTAAACGGTTTCGTTTCGAGCAATTTAAGTAATACTCACTTAGATCTTTTTTCATGTTTTGTTTTTGTTTTCATATAACGATTCAATTCGATAGCGATAAACTATCAACAGATATTATTCTTTTCCTTTTTTATTTAGCTTTTTGAGTGCTATGGGAGGTACTTGGATTGATGCCGAGTAGGTGCAGCTGAAGCATATAAGAACTGTGCTTCTAATTTGTCTAATTATTTTATAAATGAATTTTGCAATGCTTAAGTTATGCTTTGATTTCTTCATATTGTTGATATGTCTGGATATGATACTGATATTTTTCTTTCTTCTAATTTTCCGTAAATGATTTTGATTTGTATATAAATACTGGGTTAATATTAGTAGTTACCTAAACTTGTTTCAAAAAATCTACCGTCCCTCCTTGAACTTTCAAATTCTCCATAGCGCTTGCAATTTTCAAAAAGTACATTACTTTGCTCTTGAACATCATGTGTCAGCTTTTTCTGGTTAATTTGATTTTTTAAATATGTCATTTTTTTTTATTTCTCTTTCTTCGATCAAAAGTTAACATGCGGTGTCTAAGGGGTTAAGTTTTACGTTCCAAGTGTATCAAACGAGTTGTATTTTACAAAATGTCTTGGTAAATCGTGGATTCGCTTCAAAAAAAAATTAAGAGTTTACATGTTTAATAGGTACAAGTGCAAATCTAAAATCAATGTACCAACTGTAGCACCATGAATACATTCGGATACCAAACACATGACGTGTGCCATCCATGTTTTGATCTATCATTAATTGGCATTCCCTACCATTTATACACACCAAATTGCATATTATTGAATGGTTCTCTTTTTTTCCAATTCAATAGATCAATCCCTTCGTCATTATGATGACCAATAATCCCATTTGGGGCACACAAGGGGCCCTTTTCTTAGCTTATGGCCTAACCTCAACAAATCTTGGTTCCTTCTTTTTTGTTCCTTTGTCTCCTATTAGTATGCCCTTATCTATATCTTAACGATTGCAACCATATAATAGAGTTAAAAACAATAGGTGTTCCCAAGTAATACATATTTTATTCCGCCATGTTATTGTATGAGTTCACTCATCTTTTGGATTTTGATAATTTATTATGATACATTGAGATTGTGTTCAATTATGACTACACTAATCAAGCTTTTCATTTAATTGTGAATGACCCGCTTTTTATAATCGTGTTATAGTATAATTTTTGACAAGTTATTCCGAGTAAAATAACCCATTACTTCCAAATGTTACATAAATACGAGATGCTTTGTATATCGGAATGAAATGGTTGAGTTTGTTTGATGGTCAGAGGACAATCAGATGAAGTATTGTGTAGGTAAAGAAAATGATGCAACAAGAGGCAAGTGGGATAATTAGAAAATGAAAATCTAGCTATATATAATATAAATAGATTTTGACATTATATATTTTTGCCACTTACTTTTGTGTTGTATAGTATGTTTCAATTGATGCATATCTGAAATTGGGATAATTAAAGATGGTCCCCGTTTGTATTTGCCTACTTGTAGGGGAAACCCAACTCTACTCAATTTTAATAACCTTTCAAATTTAATTTGTTCTAATTTTAGGCCATCTTATTTCCCTTCACCGACCAATTTCTTTGTTTGGCCAACGCACTTTGTTTAATAAAATGGGGGCTAATCCTTTGCTAGGACACATTACATGTGAAATTATCTATTACACTTTCTACAAAGGTAACAGGTTGGAGAACAAATACACCCAATTTATAGGGAAAAACTACCACAAAGATTTGGAGCTTGTTTGATATTGCTTTTCAAGTTGTTATTCCACTAAATTGCTTTCACAAATTTTTTATAGAATTACATAGTTTGATTTTGAACAACACGTTTTGGCCCTTCATACTATTTAATTGAAAACTGTCCGACATAATTATTCGAAAATCAACTCTGCTAGTTATAAGAAAAGTTTAAAATTAAAATTAAAAAAAAACTAGTTTGGAAAAGCACAGTTAAACTAGCGCTAAATAGATAAACCAGCCTGCATCACAAAGATTGACGAGGTCTTTCACCATTTTTTTGGTTCTTAGTATGTCTCAAACAAAAACGACAAATTTTTGACTAAAAACTATCTTATCCTTCGTTTTTCAAAAAAATAAAAACTCACTTATCTTATATACGAACTATAAATAATTTGTAAAACTTTATCTTTGTTAAAGAATCTTCTTACATATGCACAAGTGGTTATTGAAAAACAGATAACTGTCTTTTGTTTGATTCTCTATTCAGTTTTTATGTAGATTTTTTCAAATTTTTGGGTTATGCATTTCCTAGTAAGATGTCAAGTCACGTGGATCTCACGGCCTAGAGGAAGCAAAGAAGAACAGAAGAAGCAAGGGCAAGTAGCAACGATGAGGCAGACACGTGTCAATCATGCCGCCGTGTCCGAGGCGGACATATAGGCTTTGAACATGTTTTTGTGTTTGATTCATATTATTGGTAAGTAAATTAAGTACTTGAGATTAATTACTAAAACTAATTATTCATTATCATTCATTATCTAGTGGTAGCTGTTTGCCAGTTTTATCTTAATATGGTCCAGCTCATTAGTCACTCATTTTTGCAATGTAGTAGTATATTTTTGTTTTAATGTGTAAAAATTCCAAAATGAAATAATCACGCTAATTATTATATCGTTTTTTTTCTCTCAATTTCAATTGCTCGCCTAATTAAAGTTCTTGGATCGGACATAACGTAACTAAAAGTGATTGGATTAATTTATTAAAGTGGGAATAAATGATTGTTTGATGTTCATTTCCTTTTATTTTATTCTACAAAAATTAATGAATTAGGTTTTTGTTTTTTTTATCTGGTGATGTCATATAATATCGTTACTGCTACTATTATTGTTATTAATTAAATAAAAATAAAAGCGATTTACTAAAATAGAAAAAGATAATATTAATTTTAATCATGAAATAATTTCTTTTAAAAAATAAAAATTAACCATCATAATTAAAGTAGCTAGTTGATATCTAATAAAATTAACATGAATAACACATAACTAATTATTTTATTTATTTTTGAATATGCACTTATATTAAATAGGTAAGAAAAAAATCATTTCATGTATTATGTCGTAGTTTCAATATATGACTCCTCCAATCACATGAATAATTTTTAACCATTAGATTAAAGCAATCTCCACAACCTAAATCATTTATATGTTTAACAAAATTAAGCAATAATAACTAATTTTTTATTTAACTAATTCATTATTTCCAATTACAATGTTAACTTAACATCTAATACCAATTTGCAACATAATAAAAATCCAATTTACATCTAGTAGTCCAACATACAGTAATTATGTAATTATTGAAAATTATTAAAATTCTTCTAAAATGTGAAATATAAAGAGCTTAATTACATATTAGTTCAAATATTTGAGCTTTTTAATTAAATTTACACCTTGAATAATAGTAAAAACGAATTAGAACTCATATTTACAATTTACAATTTACAAATCACATTTTTTCTGAAAACAAAAAGATAAGAGAAAGTGACGTTCTTTTATTTCATGACTTGTAAATTAAAATATCATCTCACGATAAAATGGTAGTATTGGTTTGGTTATTAACTTGATGTCACAGTAACGACAGACGCGCTTTCCTTCAACTAATAAAAAGGAGTTTATATTTATTTTATAATAAAAAAAGGGGAAAAAGAAAACGCACAGTTAAGAGCAAAAAAAACTCAAAAGTCTTCGATTCATCAAACAGGAAGAAGAAAAAGCAAAAGCCTAGGAAGAGAGACACAGCTCATTCGCTTTCAAAGCTACCCCAATTTGCATTATCGGAATTCAACAAGACAATTTTCTCTTCTCTACGGTCCTTTTATGTACCGTGGATTGCGGGCCTTCCGGTTTCTTTTTCCTATTTCGTTCAATTTACGCGGTACTCTTTTTTTTCTCTCACTCTAAATCATACTCTCTTGAATTATCTGATTTGGGTTCTACTTGCTCACCAAGTATTATTCTGCTGTTAGTTCTATTTAATTTATGTTAATTTCAAGTTCTGATTTTTTTTTGGTTGTGTTCTGTTTTTAATTACTTCGGTGTAAATATTGTGGAGTGGTTATGTTTGCTTGCTTTGGATTTCTGTTTGGTTGGTGAGAAAATGTAGGTGTAGGGTAAGGGAATTTCCTTTTGTTTGGGGGCTTTGAATGGAGAATTTGGATTTGGTTTATCGTTGGATTTGTTTTGGCCTCTGGATTCTCCCCGTTTTGACTTTCTGATTTATTGATGGATATAGGTCCGAAAATGCTGAGAATTTGAAGTCGATTGAGATGATCATTGGAAAAAAAAGTAATTTTGGATGTTTTGGTGCTATTGCTTTGAGTTTTTTGCCCAGGGAGATTCAAAAGGCGCTCCTTTCTTTTTTTGCTTACTGATAATTGTATGTTGAGTTTGAGTAGTCATTTCAATAGCAGAATGGTGCAATGATGTACGAGAGAAATTAAGAAATTCTTAAACCAGACTTACATTTCTTGGATTGACTAATGGTTTCACTTAATTTATCTACCTTAGTTCAACTGGGGTATAGTAATTATTATTTTTAGACTGAGAATTAACTTACGACCGTGGGCTTGTTAGTTCGATTTGCTGAGGTCCTGAGGATTTTTCAATCTGGTTTGCTATTTAACAAACTCAATTGTGTAGAGAGTAGTAATAGTAGTATGAAACGTGTTCATCCAAGACTTTGATTCCTACTGATGCTTTACAATGTACTATTGTTGTCATCTTTCTGTTGTGCTGAGAGGAGGGGCAGGGGCCTTTAAAAAATGCGGAGCTAGTTGTAGAAATAGGAAAGGGGTAGGTGTGGACTGATTGTTAAACTCATATCATTAAAAGTACAGAATAGACCTATCTTTGATTGAGTCCTTAATTTTAGATTGAATATTTGAAATATAAGTTAAGACATGTGGAGTAGAAAAATTAATCAGGGTTATGGAATGTTAAATAAAGCAATGCTATTTTTTTGTGTGCTGATTTTCTCTTTCCCTTTTCTTTATAATGACATTGGTGTGAGTATATTGATAATTGCAAAAGATTTACAATTTTAAGTTAATGCATTGATTTCCTCCTTTTACAGGTCATGCATGAAGTCTTGAATTATCAACAAGTTTTGTGGATATGATTAACCTCGTATGTTAATTGGGATTCTTCAGTTGAAAAGTGTGTTTTTTTTTGTGTAATTGTTGACTGAAAACATGGAGTCCACAAGGTGTTGGTTTAACAAACTGAAGTCAAAAGACAAGTTGAAGTCTGCAAAGAAGAAAGAAACCACAGGCAATGGGAAGGAAGGATTGAAAGAGCCCACAAGTGAAGAAGCTCCATCAAATGTAACTAAGCAGAAGGTGGCTGCTGCAAAGCAGTATATTGAGAACCATTACAAGAAGCAGATGAAGGATCTGCAAGAAAGGAAAGAGCGGTATGGTTTTATTCTTCTTTGCTTGTCAATGGAGTTAAATAAAAGTAGCAACATATTCAGATTTATTTTTCTTCTTCATCCTGGTGTTATATGCTTCATTGTTGTCATTTGTGTATATTCTTACCGCTTCAAATGAAACTGCATGTTGTGTCCCCTTGTGGCAGAAACGAACTTTTGCAGTCCTCACTTTTTCCGGTGCTATTAGAGATGAACTTGGCTTCTATTTTTTCTTAGTCTTCTATTTCCTTTGGTTACTAGAGTTTTTTTTGTCTGTTTGACTAGGATGTAAATATTTCTGTTGGAGATGTTGAGATTATCCCACATTGGTGATAAACATGAATTTTGTGTTAGATGGTCTCAACCCCACTTGTATGCTCACTCCAGCTATCAAACCCAACACTATCCCGGCCCACTGATTCTCTTCATTTTCCAACAATCATACGTACATTCTTCCTGTAGCATCTGAAAATGTGGCTGGTGAAAAACTATACAACTGTTGGAATATTATGATTATATGCAACATTGGAACTTGCATGTGTCAACCATGCCTTTCTGATTGTTGATGGGCCTCTCTATTCTGAACGTTAAGTGGTGGAATTCTTGTAGAGTGACAAGATTATTTCATGTAATTTGTAACTGCGGTGATAATGGTCACCCAGTTGCATTTCCTTGCATTTTCTAATTTGCATGTGAGCTTCTATTCCTTTTCCTTATTTGAAGCTCAGGATTTCGCTTTTTATTATGTTCAGTTGTTTTTGTGATGTATTTCAGTAAAATTTCTCAATATTTATGGTTGAATATGAATTTAGGTTATTTGTGCAGATGATAATTTCTTTCCTATGTGATTACTGGGTTCATTAGTTACCATTTAAAATGGACCATCTCACTGGTCTGGTATTGAACAATATACCAACAAAAGAGTTGTTTGAACTTTGAACATCTTGGAATAGCATCTTGGGTGGGTGATAATTTTGTTAAGGTTCACATATTGAATCTTGTCTTATAGTCTTAGGGTATCTACAAACGACATCTAGATCCATCTTGTTAAAGATAAAGAGTATTTTTATAGTGGACTATTTTGTTTCTTATAACATTGTTGGATTGGAGGTGAACTTTTGTTCTAGACTTCTAGAGTTCTAGGTGATATTCTACTTCAGAATTTTGAAACTAATTTATTGCATTATGAACTCCTTGAGTCACGTACCAGGACCTATTTGTATTTCTGTTGACATCTTTGTTTGGGATTAAACATTCTCTACTAGATATATTATAAACTACCAGATACCTATTTGAACAGTGTCTGTGGACTATTCGAATGGCGCCTTGTGCATGGATGCTTTCTGAACTGTTTCTTCTTTAACTTTTACATGAGCAAGCTTGATTATAGTTTTTAGATTGTTTTATTGATATGAACTTTCAATTTGAGATGTTAGTATGTTGTAACTCTTTTTGGCTTTTATTTTCTCTTGAAGGCGCAATGTACTGGAGAAGAATTTGGCTGATGCTGAGGTCTCCGAGGAAGAACAAAGTAATTTATTGAAAAACCTTGAGAAAAAGGAAACAGAATACATGCGCCTTCAGAGACATAAAATGGGTGCTGATGATTTTGAGCCCTTGACAATGATAGGCAAGGGTGCTTTTGGGGAGGTAAATATCTTTTTGCATTCTCAACAACTCTTGTCTATTTTTTGCTTGCATAAGTTCATTTCAAAATCACGAAGGAGAACTGTGCGCGCTCATTCTTATGGATATTGGAGGAAGAGTTTTTTGCTTGCAGTTACTCCATCTTTCTTTGTCTTTAAGGATTATTTTGGTTTTGATTGTTTTTATATTTTGGTATATTAAGTTTGTAAGTTTTTAGTGTTAGCAACTCATTTGGAATTGTGTTCTAGAATCAACTAATAATAATACATGTTAACTACACACAGAAATGCACCATGTAGATAATTGTCAACCTTAGGATACAAGTATGTTGTGATTTTCTAAGAGGGGACTTTTGTTTGTGCACGATTGGAATTTGGAAGATTAGCAATATTCTATATAAATATTGGTTGTGCTGAATTGTTTTGCTTGTCGATGATATATACATGTATGTTAGCTATCAGAGTGATTCTTAGATTCTCATTTGCAGTCATCAATGCTCTTTCAACTGCTTCTTGAATCAAGCTACTATTTTTTTAATCTCTTCTCTAACTTTGTGAAATTGCAGGTTCGAGTTTGTAGGGAAAAGTCAACTAGTCATGTATATGCCATGAAGAAGCTGAAGAAATCAGAGATGCTTCGTAGAGGGCAGGTATATTTTTTAATCAAGCTTCCCTGACCATAAGTCTATAGTTTTGTTCATCGTGCTCATTACCATTTTGGATATAAAATATTCAGGTTGAACATGTCAAAGCAGAAAGGAATCTACTTGCAGAGGTTGATAGCAATTGCATTGTTAAACTATATTGTTCCTTCCAGGATGAAGAGTTTCTATATCTTATCATGGAATATCTACCTGGTGGTGATATGATGACTTTACTCATGCGTAAGGATACATTAACTGAAGATGAGGCAAGGTTCTATGTTGGTGAAACTGTCTTGGCTATAGAATCTATTCATAAACATAATTATATTCATAGGTAAATCATTTTCATTCTTGAAATATGATGTGCTTATTTTGCATACATCTTATTTTACATGTGGCTTAAATTAACATGTGCTTTTATCTACAGGGATATCAAGCCTGATAACTTGCTACTTGATAGAAACGGTCACATGAAATTATCAGATTTTGGGTTGTGCAAACCACTAGATTGTAGTAACCTACAAGAAAAAGATTTTACAGCTGCAAGCAAGCTTAGTGGAGCTCTTCAGAGTGATGGGCGCCCTGCTGCGCCAAAACGCACCCAACAAGAACAATTGCTGCATTGGCAGAGGAATAGGAGGATGCTTGTACATTCTTTTCCCTATATTTGTTATGACTGCTTGCCTTTAATGTGACAACGTTTGCAATTAAGTGAACACATAATTTGCTTTTATTGGATTCGTGAAATTACTGTGAGATTTGGCTTCACATAATCTAGTCTCCTTTTTTTGAGCTCACTTATGGTCCGTAAACCACTTAGTTTCGATAGAAAGTCGCTATTTGGTCGAGTCAAGTATTTGACTTTCGAAGTCTGGATCAAAGTTGATATTGGAGCAAAGTCAAGTTGATTACTGTAATTGTTATATTTGCATGACCAAGAAGTGAATTCTTTTTAGTCTAGAAATTCCAGGGAGGCGTCATTGGTATTGCTTAAACTTGCTCATATCTTTATTGCAGGCATATTCGACTGTTGGAACACCTGATTACATTGCCCCTGAAGTCTTGCTGAAGAAAGGATACGGAATGGAATGTGATTGGTTAGTAAACTGAAATAATGCTTCTTTAGTCCATCATTTATCGTTTCCAATAAAAATTTGAATGAGAGTATGATATACGCAGGTGGTCTCTTGGTGCAATTATGTATGAAATGCTTGTGGGATATCCTCCGTTTTATTCAGATGATCCTATGTCCACTTGTCGCAAGGTAAATAAGAATTGAATTTATCTTATTCTCAAAGATAGAGAAGGGAAGGCATCTACATTTCATATGTAATAACATATTATGTACATCAAGCTTAACACTTTTTGGCATACTTAATTTCTGTGTATTATTTTTTCCCTCACTTTTCATTTAATGCTAAACCATGATAACTCTTGACATGGATTCGTAACTTGTTCTCGATCCTTTGTATTAGAAAACTAGCTGCCGTTGGAGTTAATTTATGGTCATAACATAACTAAGCAATTTCTTTTAATCCATGTCTGGTTAAATTATGTAGTTGCTTGATGTTCGTAAGCTCTCTTATATGTACGGATGATTTTTACCAATTTTTCATAGGATTCATGCTCACATGGTTGTCTGTCTTTTGACTTGTTAGTTCCACTAATGTTATTTAATTTCATCATTTATTGACTTTGTGTCTTATAAATGCAGATTGTTAATTGGAGAACTCATTTAAAATTTCCAGAAGAAGCAAAACTATCTCCAGAAGCTAAAGATCTCATAAGTAAACTATTATGTAATGTCGACCAGAGGCTAGGAACAAAAGGCGCTGATGAAATTAAGGTGCGCTTTATGGTGTGAGTTGTTCCAAATTCAATGGCTTAATCTTTAGACAAGTGTCTCACTGTCATTTTTTTACTGTTGTATCCAGGTTCACCCGTGGTTCAAAGGTATCCAGTGGGACAAATTATATCAAATGAAAGCTGCTTTTATTCCCGAGGTTAATGATGAGTTGGACACCCAGAACTTTGAAAAATTTGAGGAGGTAGATTGATTATTGTTTGTTATCTTTGTCATCATTTGTGTGATACCATTTTGTTGCTCGTCTTTCTACAATTGACACAAAATCTTTTGCAGACTGACAACCAAGCTAATACATCAGCAAAAGCGGGTCCATGGAGGAAGGTTGGTTGGTTAAAGATTTCATTTTCTATTTGCCTGTTTGGCTTACTTTTTTTAGTTCTTGAACTTGTGACCTAGTTTTTTTTTCTTTGGTTTGTCTTTACTGCAGATGCTATCATCAAAGGATATCAATTTTGTGGGTTATACATACAAGAACTTTGAAATTGTAAATGATAATCAGTTACCTGGGATTGGTAGGTCCTTTTCTTCAGACTGTGCATGCTAGATAATAGATATAATTTCTCAGAAAATTTTATGCTTCTGGATGTCATTAAGACATGTTTTGGGGAAGGGGTTAGGTAATATATACTGTACATATTTTATTATTACATGATTCTTTATGGAACGTAATTTCTCGGGAAATCATGAACTCAATCTGCAGTTAGGGAGTTATCTTGTGTTGGCTGTATCGTATGCTTATCTAGTTTCCTTGGTCATTCTATTTCGAGATATCTACGTAGGCTATCTAAATTGTATTAACTCAGAATTGCATCATATATATACATCAATTTGTTGAGATGTGATACAAGATGGTTTTTTTTTCATGTTTTCACGGCATGATGCTGAGCTTGCTTTTTATTTTGACACAGCTGAACTTAAGAAGAAGAGCACAAAACCTAAGAGGCCATCTATCAAATCCCTTTTTGGTAAGTTAATTGCTCTCATGACGGTTAATTTACTTATTTTGTCCTTTCGGTGGGCAATTTTGTCATTTCTTTTGAAAAATGAAAGTACTCGAATCTTGCAATTGTTCTGTCTTCTATTTGGCAGTAGCACTGCTTAAGAATATTCGTTTCCTATACAGAAGGTGAGTCGGTTACTAGCAGCCAACCAGTTCAAGGGAGCTTCTTGAGCTTGCTACCTACGAAAATAGACGAAGGTTCTGAATTACCTGCTAGACCCAAATGAAACCACTCTTAATCTTACTTTGGACATGTCTAATTCAAGGTTGAGCATTGTTTATCAGTTCTGCTGATTGATTAATGCATGTTTCCGGGATGAAACTTCTACTAGCAAAGGCTCTGGTTCAAGATGCTAATTGGTTTGTTGGCTTAGATTATCAGCTTTCTCTGTGCAATAATCTCATGGTATATATTCTTCTTGAGATTTGTTCTGCATTTGTTCTCTTCCCTCTCTCAAGCTGTTTGAGAAAATGATTTAAGGAGCCTTGTAATTATTATCTCTCTTTTATTAAGTTGATTACATTGTAAGTGTAATTAGTACTAACATTTGTTATATTGGCCCCTAAATCATTGTCTTATCCAGGGGGATATGCTCAATGTCACTGTTTGAATAACCAGTATTTTTGTTAATTAATTAATTACCACACATTTTGGTTCTTACACATTCTGATTCAGACAGTGGAATTGATTTAGAATGTTTCTAGGCTTGGTTCTTACTTAATGACCAACATTCTTGACATCAAAGTTTTTTGCTCAATTCAAAATGGTGGCATTTTTCTGGTCTAGTGTAAGCTACAATTTATGATATTAACTAGCAAGCGGTATGATTTCTAATAAACTCTCACATACATGTCTTTACTGGACCAAAACCTTTGTTTACCTATTTGTCCAACTAACAATGCCACTCTGCTATCTATTTACCTATATAATCGTTACCTAAGTTTTGTCACATTAGTGCAGATTATATGCAACGCGATGACTAAATTACTAATAATTTTATAATATACATGGCACTTCTAAATTACTAATAATTTTATGATGTACATGTATATCCATTCAAACATGGACGAGAATAGTAACCAATCACATGCCACATAAATAGAATGAATAATGATGCAACACTTTACATTATGTGTAGGCAAAATAAAAGTTTTATCACAACATTTAAAATATTGTAATTGCAAATATTTTCCCAAAACGATGTTTGGAAAAGTCCAATTTTAAAAGAATTCAATTCAATTGAGATTTGAATCTTATATGATCTGAATTCTATCAATATCTTTTTTATTCCAAACAAGAGAATTTGACAGAGTGAATTCAATTCTTTTAAATGAATTTAATATTCTTTTCATTTTCGTATAAGATTTGTTTCCAAACACATCCTTAATACAATCATAATATGTGAATCAAATGGAAAAACTACTAAATTCGTTTGTATGCTAGATACTCGTTTGGACAACCTAGAATGACAATCGAACATGGGTTGTGGTGAACATGTAAGCACTACTCTACCACTGGGACAAACATACAAACATGTTGCTTTACCTGATCTTATATTTAACATTGTATATAATCTATACGCATACTATACTTGAACTACAATTCAAGATCTCCAAAAATTTGAGATCCTGAGCATTCACTCCACTCGTTCACCCTGATAGTTGGCCGTGTCACATTTGATAAGTAATAAGGAAATTGGGTCTTTAGTTGGATAATTTTTAATCCTAAGGTTGCACATCTAAATATTAACAACACACCATTAAGTGCAATAGCAATATAAAAGAATCACTCCTCTCAATACAATAAAGATTCAAAGAACCACCTTCAAAATTCTACCAAGTTCCCTTTAAGAAATATACAAAGCAGAAATACTTTATAAGATACCAATTGATATTGCTTTTCACCATTTATTAAGAAGTGTATTAAGACTTAAATATTCGGGTGGTTATCGAATCACATTCTCCATATGCGGCAATAAGTGCGACAACAACTATGAATGCAATGACAAAACAAACCATACTATCAAGCGCCACCTTATTGATGATATTTCTAATATCAAAATATCGATCGGTCTCTTTGAAGATTGCAACTTTTTTTACTTGCCATTGCTATCTCGTTCCATATGAAAAAATGACTGAGAAATTAGAAGTTCATCACATAAAAAATTAATTTAATTAAAACATGTATATCCAGAATCAATTCAATTTTACACAGAAATCATCTCAATTCTCAAAAATGTTTTTAAGAATTGTAACACAAGCTTTTAGGTTGTGTAGGTAAATCATATCATGATTTTATACATATAGAGTGACAAATTGATATACTTCAATTAAAATAATAATAAGTATAGTTAAAAGTTGAAACTATATACGGAAGAAATAAACAAATAGAAAATGAACGGAAACAACTTACCCAAAGTTTGTAGCAGTCTGCAATTTGGGTCAGATACCATGCACAAATGCTAATAGCTTCATTCAGACAACCAAGAATTGTCTATTAAAAATTTTCATCAACCATGCTCATTTTTAACAACTCTATCAATGTTTTGTTTTGAATAATCAACTTTATCAATGTTGAATATACATTCTCATATAAGTAATAAGATAGTGAATTAAGTTCTTACTTTCTCCCGCCGTTTTAGTAGCAGAACTTAGAATGTGCAATGCTTCTTCGTTAATTGCTAGCCAAAGTCACATCTATAATAATGAAATATATGGCTTGAAACCTCTGTGTTGCTGGGATGGAACCAAGTATCAACATAAAAGTAAGAACAAATATCCTAGTAGAAGACAAAAGGAATGTACTCTGATTACTATCAAAAATATATCAAGCTCCTGGAGAAGAAAAATTGATGCAATCGAGTAAAGAATATTGTAAAAAAGTTGAAGTGTAATTTGATAAAAAATAGGAAAACAAGAGAAAGAAATAAAATTAATTCTACCATCTCTAAGATATTATCTTTGAGTTGTGAATTATATTTCTTTTCATTTACAAAAGGTAAAAGGTTGTGTGCCCATGAATACAAGTCGCAACCAAATCTCCTCGTGCAACCTGAAAACAAAAGTTATATAAAAGTTCTAAAATTGTTTTAGTATGAAATAACAGAAAGTGGAAACGACGGAATAAATTCATCTTTGAAAATGTTAGAGGAGCAGAAGATTTATTATTAACTAGTATTCGTCATTGTTGGTTTCATTTTAAAAATAGGAACAAACATATTTCGTTATCGGTCACGAATATCTTAGTCAATCCGGACTTGCTTTGTAATTGACAAGGCTAATTTTGATACCCGAAAGCCCCCTTAACTAGTTTCCTAAAATTCAGTGTTCAGTATTGCGACTTGGTATTAGTGCCGGTCATTGCTTTTAGGCTCGTTTAGTTTGCGGAATGGCTATTCCGTGAAATAAAATAAAAATACGAATGGAAAAAGTAAAAATTGTAGAGTATATGTCAAGAATCCGTCACCGGACGGAATAACTATTTCTAACTAGTATGCATCTCTTGAAACCGGTGACAGATTCTAGACAAATACTCTACCATTATCCCATTTGTTTTGCTTTTATTCGACGAAATATCTATTCCGCCAACCAAACGAGCCCTTAAGGTATCAAATACAATTAATTTAGTTGAGGGTTGATGATGTGGCATGGTTTTTATTATGGCGGTTACCAAGAGCAGTCACTTGAAGATACATTTCATAGAAAATAAGCATTACAAAGTTTGTTAAAAATAACAATGGTACAAATTTAATTAACTTTTCTCTAAAGTTGCATGCCAAAGTTCTTAATTTATTGATCTTTGGTACGAGGAAGAAATAAATTGGGGTTTCTCGGGATCAATGCTACGAGCTTTCGGAGTACAATGGGATCTTCGTAGAGTTGATAATATTGAGTCATAAGACGAATTTGATTGGGAAGTTCAGTGGCAAAAGAAAGGAGATTCATTAGTTCGTTATTTAGTTTGAATTGGTGAAATGTTCGAATTTATCAAAATTATTCAATGGGGTTTTGAAGGAATTCTAGGGGGTCCTTATGAGAATTTAGAAACCCGAAGTTTTGATCGAGAAAGGATCCGGAATGGAATGATTTCGAATATCAATTAATTAGTAAAAAAACTTCTACTTTTGAATTGCCGAAGTAAGAACTTTATGTCCGAGTGGAGACCCCAAAAGAAGAATTAGGAATTAGTCTGATGGGGAATCGAAGCGGGTCTCCTTGAAAATGGAAAATTCGCCCGCCGGGTTTTATCAAATTACAAATTTTCCTGAATTAGCCAAAAGAATGAAAAAAGGTAAAATTTAAGTATTATGTGCTCTCTCACATGTTCCTCTAAAAACATAAAATGTGATAAATTTATCAACACCCATGACCTTTGACAACTTTTATTAAATTTCACAAGGTCCAATTAGTTTCATTTTCTGGAAAAAGTGTATCAATTTGCTCTCTCAACGTCACATGTCAAATTATAGTTGGTTTGATTTCTCAAAAAAATCATTTTTTTATTTTTCAATCCCCAACCAGAAGTTAACATGTGACATTAAGGAAGTAAACTGATACACTTTTATTAAATTCAGAAAGCAAAATGATATTTTTAAAAAGTTTAGGATGATCTAATAAAATTAACCAAGTTTAGGGTCTTGATGATTTGACCAAATAAAATCCCCAAAATTATAAAATGACATAGAAATGGCATCAGCTGATTGGTTCACTGATAAAAATGCAACCTAGTAGATGTAATAGGGAAAAAATTTTCGATAAAAAATGTTTATATTTATACAACTTTTTTACAATTATACAATTTGTCAAACTAGTGGATCTCGAATATTTCTCACTATTATTGATTTTCCATATCATACAAATGATATAGAACCAACATTTTAAAAATCACTAGGTGGGCGGTTAGAGCTTCCGGGAATTTAAGCGGGGATTAATCAGAATCTAGAAAAAACCTAGACAGGGACTAAGTGGATTAGTATTTTTTTTAAAATTTTCTATGTTTTGATAACACTTTTCACCTTAACCACTTTGTACCATCGATTATATAAAATTCTAACGGTATTCTAAAAAATCTGGCCTAGACGGTTACCTTGGGCTAATAATGCTAGTCAACTGATGGAGTGCCAAACTTTTCACTGTTCACCAAAATGGTGTAAATTGCCTTCATTGCCATTTTGATTTGGGATTAAAGAAGAGAAAGTGATCCACAGATGAAGTAATAGATAAATGAAACAATAGTAGTGAAAGTGGTAATTGGGATGAGACACTTCGTTTAACAAATAAATTCATTCAGTTAAATTATATTTTTAATTTAAATGAATAAAATACAAAGTAATAGTATTAATAAAATTTAGTCACCGAATGATTACCCAATAACGAACTATTTTAAAATTTGTACTAATACATTCTAAAATTAGAAATGTTATTATATAAATTACTTAAGCTAACTAATCATCTCTCTCACCATCCCCGATAACATCTAAGCATGCCGTTCCTGAGCCCATGCATCAGGGATGATTGTTAAGGATCTCGAAATTGTGGTTCATATAGGTGACTTATTTTGTAATATATAATGGAAATTATGTAATGATAATGGATCATTGATATTATTTTATTTTATATTGAATTCATTATTGTAATTTATAACAGATCTTTATTTTAAATTTTTACAATTATTTCTACTATCATTCACCATTTCAAATTAAAATATTTTCGAATCAATCTTCAAAAAAACATATTCCATATTTTATTAAGTGTAATAGCAAGAAGATAATTTTAAAATGTTATTTATTAATCGGGTTTTTTATTTATTTCGCCCATATACTCCCAATAACTTAGGGACGGGCCTACACCTAACTAACTTAAAGTTGTTATTGTTGCTTTGAATCTATGGAGTTTATTCTTATCAACTCAAACTTACAATGGAAAAACCTTAGCTAAGAGCAACTTAAATACGCTGAGGATTCTAGGAGTATATGTTATTTTTATAACATAACTTTATATTGATGAGTTGGTGGAACAAATAATATCTTTCATTATTAAAATAAAATTGAAGTAAAGTAATGATCAATATTAGAGTTGGTGGATTAAAACGAAAACACGTGGAATCATGATATCCAAACAGTCATTTGGTCCTCCGAGCATACATTAAAAGTAAAAAAACTGCAGCCAAAGAGGCAAATTAGAATGTTCTAACTTGCAAGCTGTAGCGGACCCACTCAATCGTCTTCTCTTTCAGGGGGTAAAACACATGGCATGAGCATTTTCTCGGTTCTTGATTTCCCGAGAAATGATACTACATGAAGAATCAACAAAAGTCTCCTATTGATTTGGATGGACAAACCGCTTTAGAATCTAAAGTTGATGATGATGATGATACAAAGATCACTGGTGGCAAGGCTGCAGACAGAGTTGAGTTGAAAGAGACTCCGCAAGAAAATTTAGTATTGAATGAAGAGTTGCAAGAGACTCTGAGAACAAATAATGCTGCTGATGGAGAAAACCCCTTGCTAGCCTCTCATTAAACATTGCTAACCAGCTACTTGACATCTAGGAGACACTTGATAATGACCAATAACATTGTTGCTCTTCAAACTTCGCAAATCCCTAGAGAGCTTATAAGGAGTATCAATCTTCTAATGCATAATGCTGCAAATGTTGAGTCCGTGGAAAATCGCCTTCCTTAACCAGCAACTCTAGCCTCCAAACTCTAAAACACTATTTTACTATCACTGGAACGAAGGTTGGAGCAGTATAAGACCTTATTAGAAATTCAGAATGTCTTATTTGAAGAAGTTGAATATTTGACCAAAATCAGGAGGTACATCATGAAGAGCAAACTAATGCTAACAGCATAATTGAAGTTGACATCTCACAAATAAAACAGGTTCTAGCAAGAATGAGTGTCTATTTTGCAAGTGAACTTGAAACTGTACAAAAATCTATAGGTCTGAGAGGAGAGTTGGGCATTGTGGAGGGATCTGAATGAGAGAATGAAATCTCTCTCCAAGAAAATCAATGATAATCATACAATTTCTTTGGGGAACCATAGAGTAGTAATGGACAAGATTAAGGCATCTCAGAAGGCCACTACATTAGGTGTGTTTGCTCACTTCAAGAGTGTTGTGTTGTAAAATGAAGAGCACCTAGACTCAGATAAGGTGGATATTGACAAGAACTTGGAGGAGACTCTAAAGAAGTTTTTCTATCTCCTTGTATGAATTGCTACATCTCTTGAAGGAGAATCAATTCAAGTTCTAGGAGAACCTTTGGAGAGGATTCTAAGAGATATGCAAACTACCATTATGAACCAAAATATCTCCTCTACCTCTACCATCACAGAATAGCTCGAATAAAACATTGGAGGATTTGAGTCCATTTCTCTACTTGGGCCTCCATTTTATGAGCATGAAGGCTTTATTATCCCCTTCCTATAGAGATTTACAGACTATTTCATTACTTCTAGTCTTTGGATATAACAACATAAGATAATCATGATGAAATCACTCTATTTGTTTGTTAATGAGGATATTCCGGACCATATTGATGTTGTTATGCCCAAATTTCAAACAGTAATCGATGATATTAAGTAATTTTTACAACACTTTGCTCATTCTCTAGAGGACATCATTGGTGCTTACAATCGGGGGGAGAAGGTGTCATTGAAGCATAAGGACAAGTGGGTGAGGTACATGGAGAGTAAATACTTAAAAACTAATTCAGCAATGGAAATATGGTTCTGGTGAAACTTTTAATCATCCTCAATCATCCTCTCAAGCTCAACCGAAAGAAGAACCAATGGAGCTTGATAGAACATCCACAACCATGAAGAAAGCAACCAAAGAAACCTCCAAAGAAATAGCTAGGCTACATTAGCTACTTTAATCTTTTGTTCCTTGATTGCAATTCCACTTGTAATCACTTCATCTAGTGTATCAACTAATTGATTAATGTGGCTCATCAATATAATGTTCATGATCCAAGTACAATATATAATTGTACTACTTTTTTTCCTAACAAATATTACAGAATCTCATTGAAGGCTCAAGTAGTCTTAGATCAAGCTTAAGCTTATGGGGAAGCAATTTCAGAAGATCAAAGTGAAGAAATCGAAGACTTATACTTCTTAGAAAATTCTCATATGAGCATTAAAATGGGGGAGATTGTTTGATCAAAAGATGCTCAAAAGACGTTTTAATTCTCACTGCAAGAACTGTACTCGGTAGTAGTAAACTGCATCAAAAGCAAATCAAGAAGATATTAAGTCTTAAGCTGCATCAGAATCTAGCTTTGAATCAGAAGCTTACTCTACATCAGAAGATACAAGGATCGGAAATTACATCAGTATGAAGATTCCTTGGTGACTAGAAGATTGTCTAAAGTATCCTCTAAGTTGATAAAGTTTTAAGGATAAATTAATGCAGGATATTTATTTCAAATTATTTGAGCAGCAATCATGAGGAATCATGTGAGTCAAATTTACCATGCCTTTGCATTTTATCCTTCAATGCTAAAAGGTGCAATACCGGTAAAAGGACAAACTGTTTTTGACAACAAGGAGACAAATATGTCTTTTCTCCCTTGTAGCAGACAACAAGTACTCCGGGGACCATTTTGATAATTAACTTGTTTCAAGGCCAAATCATGACCACTAGACAAAGTATAAACGGATTCAAAACGGCCTGATTATTACGCTAACATGTCCATAATCTCCTTTACACTAGTACAGAAAAGGCTTTTGGGGATGGTTGTTTTGGGCTTTTCCGGACGGTTTTGAACAGACTGCGACACAATTACTCAGGAACTAATGCGGACGGTTGTAAACCGTTGGGAATAAGGAGCATTCCAGATGGTTCTTTTAAGAGAACCGTCCGGAATGCTATCTAAAATACCGGAGTGCTCCGGTTTAGAGAAATACAAACGGTTCTTTTATAAGAACCGTCTAGAATAAAGAGCATTCGGGATGGTTCTCTTAAGAGAACCGTCCCGAATGCTCAAATTTTTTTTAAAAAAATTAATTTTTAAACTTCAATTATGAGCTACGTGAATTGGATTGAAGGGAGTCCTGTACTTCAGTAATTTAATGCAATATAACGTTCAACACTGGGAAATTTTAGTCAAAGCTGGCTACTCCATCTCTGGTCTCACTAAGACCAATCCTAGTTCTCCATATGTGAGGAGGCGTTTTTGGAATTCATCATGACAACACCTAACTAGGTTTATCACCATTTTGTTTCATCCAACCAGGAGGAAACAACATTGTTACAGTTCGAACTTAAACCAGAAAGAAGCACTTCTGTTTTGTTCCTTTATATATAGCAAGAATATATCCGACCAAACTACAGAGGGTAATTTGTTATTATCATCGGATTAATAATAACAAATTTTATTAAGCTTTTGTGGGTTTAGTTTCTTACATATAATGGAGTTAATCCTCTTAGTAGTTTACCCGACCGTACACAACCAGTAAGCTATGGCATGTCATGTTATTCACCGCAAATTTGCATAGGATAATCAACCCAGTAAGAGTTACAGATAAGTTTAGCAATTAGCTGAAGTTCAAAACTGGAGAGCTTAAACTTACATGGGGATCATGGCCCTTTGCTGCTATAAACAGCCCTCCAACCCGAACTAGAGGAAGACAATACTCTTCTAAAATTAAAGAGAAAAATTAACCACTTATAACAGGCCACTTCCTTCAATCAATTATAGATAAGCATAAGAAATCAAGCTACAAAGTTAGAGAAATTACCCAAAACTCTCATTTCAGCTATTGCTCTGGCCACTGCTACATCAAATTTCTCTATATACAAATTATTCTGCCCTAAACTCTGTCCAGTAAAAATGTCAAGCAACCAAATAATTCTCAAGAAACTTCGAAAGAATTGCTAAAAAAATGATGCAAACTAGCTCTAGAAAAACACATATCACCATAAAAGGAGTCCTACGATTTCAAAAAAAGTAATAAAGAAATTAGGGAGGAAAAAGCAAGCAAGCCCCTGGAAATTGCACATTAATTTAGTATTCAGTTTTACTTGAAAAAAATCAACAATGTGTAGAATGAGAACACAACAAACATGAACACCGGGAAACTTGATCGATTGATACATTAATTTAGTATTCAGTTTTAAGTTAATACATCATAACAATAATAATAATATTCTTCTAAATATTCCCAGCTTCTCCAAACTCCTGCCCTACAACATTAAATACCTGGCTCACAGCAGCGGTATATATCTTTTCCTCGAAA
>CATIWQ010486061.1:0-14442 GCA_949673415.1 Euphorbia schlechtendalii | reverse complement strand
ATTTGTGGAGATGAAATATCCACAAAATCACTATTGGGTTTTAGAATGTTTAATGACATTCAATTTTGAGGATAAGAAGAGAGGGCGATTCAATTTTGTAACCAAGGAAGACATTACACCATCACAAGAGAGATGATGAGTACTTGGTTCGGGTTTGAAATTGAAAATTCATCAAGCATGGCGGATTCTTTTCAACCAAATCGAGTTTAGGCAGATTTAACGGGTAAGGGAGTTTTCGATCCCAAAAATTCTCCCAATAAACTTATTAAGGATGAGTGCATTCTTCTACTACATAAATATCTTTCCACTTCGGTATTTTGTCGAGTAGAGAATACCAAAGTCCAAAAGAAAGATTTGTTTGTTCTTTCTTGCGCTTTGATGAAGCAAAAAGCAGAATTCATGGACATTATTTGGGATATGATGAAGAAGAATTCTACGAGCATGAGAAATAAGATTGGAGCGGCCGAAATTATCACCACAGTCATCTTGGTTGCAAGAAACGAACTCCCCTATGTCCAAAGACCGGGTGAGTATTTTCGCTATATGGATGGGAATTACTTGAAGAACACCAAACTTCTTTAAGAGAATGATAGTGTATATTCCTTCTACTCCTATTCCAACCACACCAATAAGCTAATCTCGATTCATGAAGATTCTTTAGTTGGCCCATTCGATCCAACTGCTAGACGTCATCCTGAAAAGGCTTCGATGATCGAAGAAGAAGATGAAGAAGAGGAAGATGAAGATCCAGAAGATTGGAAGGCGAGCATGCAACAAAAATTGGACAATTGTCAAGCGGAACTTGGGTAATGAAGAGAGACATGAAAATTCAAAAAAAAGTAATAAATCGATGCTTCAAAATTTACTATCCTTCTTTAGAAAACAAAATTGTCAATTTACTCCTAGTCCCCCGGATTCTCCTTCTCAATAGAACCGATTTTAGATTTTCAAAAGTCTTCTACAATGAGGACATTGTGTTCTTTAGTGTGGGGGGGGGGAACATGTAAAATCCCAAAAATCCAAAAAAATTAAATAAAATTAAAAAAATCGAAGAATTTGAAAATTTTTCTTGATTTTTGTGTTATTTATTCATTATCCATACCTATACTATACTAACATATGTTCCAAGGTTATTGTGAGTGTTAGGTATTTCAAGTTTGATGTTAGTGCATATTTTGAACAAAATGTTTCAAGTATGACCACTCATTGAGAGTGTGAGCATTTTGGAACAACCTTTAGCATTTGATAAGGATGAGTGGTGAGTAACATTCAAAAGCAACATTCCAAGTAAGTTTCGATATATATTTCAATGCAACATGAATTAGTATATGTTATATAGTTTTAGTTTAATGCTACCGATAAGTTTTAAGTGGGGTAATATCTAGTAGTGTTCTTACAATGAGTTTTATATGCTATTCTCGAATGTGTCCTATAAGTATTGAGTGTGTTTAACGTGTTGGGAAACTATAGCCATACTTTGAAAATGATCAATAAAGAATGAGGGTATTAAGAGAGAAAAAAATCAAAAGAAGAGAGGATAACCAATGAGTTATGCAAAAGGTGAGGAATAGTACAAAGTAGAAACTACAACCATTCAATGAGAAAAAAAAAAGAAAAAAGTAGCATAGCATGAAAAATGGGTGCAAAGTACAAATCTGTACTTCAAAAACATTTGCTTAAAAGAAAAAAAATGAGAGAAAGTGGTATAGAGCATAAAATGCAACCACTAAAAAAATGGGAGAGTGGTATGGAGCATAAAATGCAACCACCAAGAGTATTTTTAGCATCCTAGGTTACCTGAAAATGCCTTGAGATCAAACTTTTCAAAATGTGCTCCCTTTTTCCTTTATACTTTATACTATACTTGAGAGAAGAAAATTTTCGAGTGAGCATATAACACTTATATGAAGACGCAATTCGGTTGACCCTCCATTAAGAGCAAAGGTATGCAATTGGACTATATAAATTGCTCATTACTAATTTATGGAAAATTTTGAACTTTTACTTGAATTTTATGCAACGTGGGAATGTGATACTCACTACAATAGTCTTTTACCAAATGAGGTACGAACATGAATACTAATTTATACACTTATGTTGTTTTTACCTTGAGGACAAGGCAAAAGTTAAGTTTGGGGGTGTGATAAGTGTATAATTACACTTATTATCATGATATTATTACTTATAAAATGATATGGTCTTGTTTCATTTTATACTTCATATAAAAGATTTCACATGGTATGTAGTTGCTTTTGATGCAAATGCAGAAACTAGGTGAATCTTGGAAGTGAAAGGATAAAAAGTGGAATTCTATGGAAAAAGAGTGAAAAAGGTGCAAAAAGATGAGTGGAACACAAGGAATTGGCTTAGGATCGAAGTTGTCAAAGATTGACAAAGTTGCAAAGAAGAATCATGAAGAAATAGCATTTCATGATCGTGACACCTATTTGCGGTCGCGACTTGTCACTCTTCATAAACAAAAAACTGCCATCAATGTTCATGATCATGATAAGTGATTCGTGGTCGCGACTTGTGATGGTTAATGGTTATATCTTTTCAACTACCAACCGCCAGATAACAATGATCAACCACCATCAACCGCCAACCGAAAAGACACCCTTTGGAAGTTAACCAATCATGAAAAGGTGTCTTTCCATTGTGGATAAAGATAAGACTTTGCATCCAATCACAATGAAGTGATGCAACTCTTCGCCAATGGATACAACTCTTCATTTGGACAGACGCAACCTTTCACACCCTATAAATAGATGATTCAATCAACCAATTTCATGGTACATGCATGGCATGGGAAATGCATAGCAGCGTGTATGTATAGATAGAGAGTGAAAATATCTAGATTTTTCTACGTTCAAAGTCTTAGCGAGAAAAATGTACAAGTGATTCGATTCTTATTTCGATCACTATATTTCTACACAAATTCGAGCATTTGTTGTATGAGTGTAATTGCAAAGCACTTATCAATAAAAGTTTTCATTCTTCATCGTTCTTTTATTCGAGATTCACAAAGAATAGCATCCTAGCGGAAGTTTTGTACTAGTCAAGACCGGATTCAAAGTAGACTCAAGAATTACTGGAATTGACGACTCCTAATAAAGAGTGGATACGGTTTGATCAACTTTAGCTTTCACTTGCATACCTTACAACTTTACTTTGTTTTCTGCTTATACTTTCTATTTCAAAGTTTATGATATGTCTAGGTGTCATAACGAGTAATTTGTTTTGCGTCATTCATATTAATGAAGTTATATGCTTTCGAGTTAACTTTAAGATTGATTTCAGGGTTTACAAGATTGTGTATAGTCACTGGATCTGGGATTATAAAGCTGTTGAGTGAGCCAACATTTTTGGATTGGTAACTTGCTAAATAAGGCTATGCGAGAGCGACCCGTACTAAGCATAGTATTATAGTTATCCAGGTTCTTATAAGTGTCATAATTCATTTACCCTAGACTTAGAAAGGTCATCTCATGGGTTGCTCTATCGTGAATCATTGAATATTAGGGCGTTTAGAACCTTATTTGTTGAAGTTATCTAGTGTACGAAATACTCTTGAGAATTTTGCATGTTTTTCTCTGTTAAACTTGTTCTTAGGGAATATCTATATATTTTACATCTTCTCCAATCTATTCATACATCTATCTATTCATCTGTCTATCATCCAAACCCTCCAATAAAAATTCACTATTTTTGTTTACCCCGTAGCTCTAGTTGGTCTTTAGAATCGATCCCTTCCCTGTGGGATCAATATCTTTTAAAACTACATCGAAACTATATACTTGGAATGGTCACCATTTTTCTATTTAGATAAGCGGTATTGACAACACTTGTTCGTATTTTGAACTTTTGTCTTATCGGTAGAGAAGTGGGGAATAAGGTTTTTGGCTTCATCATCGAATATAAGCCCTCTAAATTAGTAAAGTCAAAACCTTGCAATCACTGAGTACCTCGAGTTCCACCATGGAAACTCAAGTTACATAGCTCCATAAATTTCATAAAGAGTAAGCCAAAGTCAAGAGGAGCACCGATCATGTAGAACCCAAGTTATTAGTACTTCACAGTACTGAGCAGTTTTGGAAATAACAAATTATCTAGGATAGTGAGATTAATTGAGTACTAAGTAGACTCTTAACTAATGAATCTAACTTGAGTTCATTCAGGAATAACTCAGTGTTGCTCGATGATTAATTAAGTTATGACTTAGAGTAAGAAAAGCTAAGTGTATGCTGAGTACTACATAGTTTAGAATTAAGTCACTCAACTCGTGCTGAGTTTATGCTTTTGTTTAATTAAAAACATGGTCTGTATGACACGTAGAGACTTAATGACAAATGTGCTACTAACGTTGTCTGTGATGGAAATGAATATTCTTGTAGTGTTTTTCAGGATAAAAGGTGCTGAAATTAACTAAGATTCTTGTGGCCCTCACAATGTCAAAAATGTCAGTTTAGTTGTCAGAGATTCCTCGCTATAGTCCAAGTAAAAGGAATTTCTATTATGTGCCACATTTCAAGTGTCTCCACTCGATTCTGCCAACGTCAGTAAGGTCATCTAATGGGCAGACTCCACGTTGCACTTTAGCAAGCCTCTCCCATAACCAGATTGCTTGAAGACAAATGAGAATTTGTTAATGGAATTTTATCACACCTCAATGTTAAAATTCTATCTCTAAACGTCCTAGAATCTATCTCCAACTAGAAGATTCGAAAGATTAGAAGAAATGAGAAATTGAAGATCAGTGATATCGTAAAGTTTGCAATGGCTACTTCTCAAAGCTTCAAAGTATAAATAGAAGACTGGAGTAGATGTTTAAACTTGGTAAATCACCTTGAATTTCTTAAGAGCTAAAACTCTTTGCAAATTACTCTAGCTTCCAAAGAAATTCCTCCTCAAGTAATCAGCAAACATCAAAAGTCTTTACTTAGATTAACATTGTAAGGATTCAACGTTTCTATAAGTTGAATTTAGTTCGCATTCTTGTATTAATCTGAGTGTCAATTTGGGAAGGGTACCTAAACTGAGTTGAGTGGTAGTTAGAAAGAAAGGTACTTTCTATAATCATGTCAACTAGCTGTAAAGGCTTCTTTGCCTATTGAAGGAACTAATCACTAGTGGATTAAAGCTCGAAGACAGTATCTAGGGATTGGAGGTAGGCTATGGGCCGAACCAGGATAAATCTCAAGTATTGATGTTCTAACTTTAAGCAGTTAGCTTTGACAGCAATTTGTTCATTCATCTCTCTCTTATTCACATTCTTACTTGTTATCCAATCTATGTTGAGTAGTCTTACTCAGCTAAAGATTGAAGATAAACTATTCCAGCAAAGCTGAGCAGTTTATAAGTTTTTATATTGCACTCAGCACGCATATAAAAACTGAACTTGGCGAATAACTTTAAAAATCCTAAAAGTAACGAAGATAACGCATTCACCCCCCCTCTACTATTGTTTATAGCCTATTTACGGACCAACAAATTGGAAAATCGAAAATTTTCTCAAGGAAGTAGAAACTACCAAGGACATTGGCCACATCATTGTGAAGGTTTTGGAGACCAAGTCCAAGTTTCTAATGAATTATGATGGTAAGCTGGATCAAGTGTTCAAGACTGTCAATGAGATCTCAACAAAAGTGGATAAGAAGGCTGTGCTGAACATTGACTCTATCACTTCAAAGATAGATAATGTCTGCAAAGAAGTCAACGACAACATAGGTGCAAAAATCTCAATGTCTCAAAAGTTCTTGCTAGATGGCATGGGAAAAATTTTTCCTGAGATGTTAACTTGAAGCATTCCTCTTACTAAATCACTCTGTCCAGAAACAGGTACGGATGTTTATTCCAAGTTGAATGTCATCAAGACTAATGTGGAAGATCTGCAGAGGAATATTGGGGAGCTGGTTACAACTGGAGAACTTGATGTTAAGGATATTGATTACACAGCTCGATGTATATCATCAATCGGACCTAAGATCCTTGACAAGGAGGCTAACCTAAAGATCTCAGTCTCAGCATCAAACTTTAAAGCCTTGCTACAATGCTTTCAATAATTCTCATGCCAAGGATTCGACCAAATAGCTCACATATCCATATGTCACCACCTTCTTCTCAACGAGCTTAATGATAAAGAATTCCTAACATCCAAAGGCACGGAGATGTTGGAGCAAGAGATATCCCCGTAGATAATTGGCAAGCATTAAGACTTCCAAGCTGCCTTAGACTCCTTTAATGTCTGCTTAGAACAAATAGTGAAGGGAAAAATATCAATGGGGAGAAGGTAGCTGAAGATGCTCTTAAAACTGCTAATCTCAATAAGGGATCTCTACCAAGGCGATCATATCCACCTCTAAAGCATCAACAACAACCTCAATAGTAGCAGCAAAAGCCATCCTATGATCATGAAAAGACTAGATCCTCTTCAAAATCTTGCAAATAAAGCCATGTACCTAGTAGTATAGATAGCTCTTGTAATAGGTCTCGGATTGTAACCTTAGTTCAAAACATAAATTATATACTGACTAAGAATTTTATAAATGAAAAATACAAGTTCTATCCTATCAAGTTAAGATTTTTTTAACTTCAATATTATATTATGTTGTATGTTTGTTTCTATTGTTAGTTGAAATTTGATGTAGGAACTCATACAAAGGGACCAAACTTAAAAAAAGACCAAGTCCCAAAATGAAGAAAAATCCTCTAGTTATGGGGGAGCTGAGCTGCTCATAGAAGACTCACTCAATATATGGGAGCTTAAGCTGACTAAAGAAAGTCACTCAACAGGCGGTAGTCTTGCATCATCTTTCCAGGTATTTCGATATCTTTAAACTATCTTATTCAAATAATCTCTTCTACTACCTAATTTGCTATATGTCTAAAATGGGGGACATTGTTGAGCCCAAGATAATAGTACTTCACAGTACTTAAACATTTTGGAAATAACAAACTATCTAGGATAGTGAGATAAGTTGAGTACTAAGTATACTCTTAATTAATGAAGTTTACTTGAGTTTGTTTAAGGAAAAACAACTCAGTTTCCTGAGTAATTAATTAAGTTATGGCTTAGAGTATGACAAGCTGAGCTGTACTGAGTACTACATAGTTTAAATATATATCTAATCAGCTGTGCTGAGTTAGCTTTTATTAAAAGCTAAGTTATTGACACTTAGAAAAATAAATGACACTTGTGCTACTAACATCTTTTGTGATAAATGAAATATTCTTTAATGCTTTTCAGTTTAAAAAGTGCTAAAATTAAAGAAGATATTCCTATAGTCCTCACATTCAAAAGGTGTCAGTACGAAATGTTAGAGATTACTCACTAAAGTCCAAGAGAAAAGGAATCCTGTGACATGTGTTGTTTTCAATGTCTCCACACGCCTCTCTAAATGTCTGAAAGATAACTAATGATAGAATGCCACATTTCATCTCTCATGCCTCTCTATTAGAATAGATTGCTTGAAGATAAATGAGTTTTTGAAAATAGAATTTTATCACGCCTCAACGTTCAAAATCTCTATCTCTAGCAAAGCTTCAATTATAAATAGAAGACTGAAGCAGACGTTCAAATTTGGTGAGTCACATCGAATTTCTTTAAGAGCTAAAACTCAATTCAAATACTCCCAGCTTCAAGAAATTCCAAATCAAGCAATCAACAAACACTCATCGTTTCAATTTATTTGTAATAAAGAGAATATCACTCATAAATTAAACTTGTAAAGGATTCAACATTTTATAAGTTGAATTTGAGTGAGAGATAGTTAGAAAAAAGGTACTTTCTGTAATAGAGTCTATCCGCTATAAAGGATGCTCCACCTAAGTAAAGAATGAATACTAGTGGAATAAAGCTGGGAGAAGGTATCCAGAGACTGGAGGTAGGCAAGGGGCCAAACCAGGATAAAACCAGGTGTTAAAGTTCTAACTTTAGCTCTCTCCTTTATCTCATTCATCATTCTTTCTGTTCTATCACTTTTGCTTGAAAAACCAATCCAAGCTGAGTTGAGAACTCAACACGTAATTGAAGATAAGCTGTGCTAGCAAAACTGAGTAGTTTATACGTTGTTAGACCCTGTTCAGCATCGCTTAAGTCAGTATGCATCTAAAAACTGCACTTGGTTAAAACATTTTTATAAACTCAAAAAGTAACCAAGAACTGCATTCACCCCCCTCTGTTGTTGTAAATAAGCCGTTTAAGGTCCAACAATAGATATTGTATTTCAACATGGCTCCCAACAACTCCTTATTGAAATAGGCCATGAGTCTACCATTGGAACTCAACATCGCTCTAATACCCATCTTTGATGCATCAGAATGTGACTCGAAAGGCTACCAAAAATTTGACAACACAAGTATAAGGGTTGAGGTCAACTGCCTTTTTATCTCTTCAAATTCTTCATGTTCCTTTATTTTCCATTCAAACTTATTAAACTGCTTCATAAAATTAGTAACAAGGGCCATTACACTACTAAAATGAGGGATGCATCACCTATTAAACGATGTCAAGCCATGGAAGCTTCAAACTTTAGTACTTGTTTGTAGTTTTGTCCAAGCTGGAATAGCCGCCACTTTTATTTCATGCACCTTTAGTCCCTTATCTAATTTCACATAACCTAAGAATGATATACTAGGAGATATAAATATACACTTCTTCATAGCTTCAAAAAGATTTTCTCTTCACAACACGTCCAATACATCACTCAAGTGCTTCAAATGATCATGGTTAGCACTATATATTAAAATATCATCAAAATACACCATAACACAATGCCCAATAAAAGGTCTCAAAACCTAACTCATGATTCTGATAACTGTACTAGGGGTGTTTGATATACCAAAAAGCATTACCAACCACTCATACAATTGAAAGTCTTTTTCTACTCATCACAGGTTGAATACTAATTTAATGATACCCACTCTTTAAATCTAGTTTAGTAAATAACGTGGCACCAGTAAGCTAGTCAAATAAATCATTCAATCGAGGAATGGGAAAATGATACATGACTATGATTCTATTGATGGCTCAACTATCAACATGCATTCTTAAGTTCTCATCCTTCTTCAAGATCAATAAAGCAGGTACAATACAGGGACTCAAACTCTCCTGAATGAAACCCTTGGACAATAACTCTTCCACCTGCCTATACAACTCTTCATGCTTCGTGGGAATCATTCTATAATGAGGTGTGTAAGGAACCACAACTCCAGGCTCCAAGTCTATTTGATGTTGCACAAATTGCGTGGGTGGTGATTCATCAGGTAGATCATTCAGAATTACATCTTTAAATTCCTCCAACATTAATTTGACTTCTTTTAGAACATCCACTACAACCTCCTTTGACACCTTACCAATCAAAGCATACATCACTCATGCCACTTTAAGCTCCTTCTCAAACTATTTCTGTGATAACATGCTTCCCCCACTCTTTTGATCCTCCTTTTTGGGTAGCAAGGTGGTCTTCTTTCCTTTAAACATAAAACTATACGTGTTTGCAGTACCATCATGATGAACAACTCGATTATATTTCCAAGGATACCCCAATAGTAGATGGCAAGAATCCATGTTAACAACATCTCACCACACTTCATCCTTGTACTTGATTAAATTGAAAAGGGAAACAAAGCACACTTAACAATGACCTCGCTACCCAGTTTCTATCATGTCAGTCGATATGGAGATGGATGCTTCGCCATGGGAATCTCTAGTTTTCGGACTACTTTTGAAGAGATGATATTCTTATAGCTTTCATCTTCAATCATAAATCAACAACCCTTCCCCTTAATGGTGAAAGTTGATTAGAATATATTATTCATCAACCACTATTCATCCTCCACTCGTGTTGTCAAACAAGACCTTCGCACCACTAGCGTAGATCCCACATCTCCTTCTATTAGCAGCTCCTCATCCCACTCTTTATTATGCATACCCTCTTCCGTTTGAACACCCTCTTCACCTACTCCACCTTCCGCAATCATAACTCATTTCCCTGCTGCCATACATTAAAACCATCTATGACCCATCTCTCCACAAGCACAACACATAAAGGCACTGGGACCCTTAGGTCTTGTTAGGTTACTAACTTGGTTGTTGGCCCAAATAGTTGTTGCTACCCCACTAGCAGCATTGTTACTACTGCCTCTCGATACACCACTACCTCCTCCCTTACAATAATTTCCCATTAGGATTCAAAAACGTTGCTCCATTCTCAAAACTCGCTAGTACACTTATGAAATTATGAATATCAGTTTTGTTTCTTATTTTGCAATAGAGGGATTTGAATTTTATTTTCTCATAATACATGTCAAATTTAACGTGATAATATTCTTTATGCTTGTGGAATGTGTTTGAATGGCATTTATGTTCTAAATAATAAAACTGAGATTCTAAATATGAAATTTTTTAAGAATTCAAAATTAGATAATGAGAAATCTTCATACTTATGGCGTTGTCTAGGCCAAATAAATGAGACTCTTTTAACTAAGTTGCACAAATGTGGTGACATGGGCCCAATGGAATGTGAATCCTATGGGGCATGCGAACCTTGTTTAAAAGGAAAAATTACAAAGAAACCTTTCAAAGGAAAGAGTCAATGTGCACCAAGTACTTTGGAAATAATACACTCCAATGTATATGGTCCAATGAATGTTAAGACACATGAAGGTTTTGTATACTTCATAACCTTTATCAATGATTACTCATAATATGGTTATCTGTATGATATGAGTCACAAGTCAGAAAGTTTTGAAAAATTTGAAGAATTTAGAACTGATGTAGAGAAACAGTGAGGAGGTGAATACTTGAGCTAAGATTTTTAGGATTTTTTAAGAGATAATGGTATTTTATCCCAACAGAGACCTCCTTATATAACCCAGCTCAATGGAGAGTTGGAAAGGAGAAATAGAACCCTACTAGATATGGTTTGATCTATGATGAGCCAAGCCGAACTCATCATATCCTTTTGGGATTATGTAATGGAGATCGCAATTCATATATTAAATAGATTGCCCTGAAAATCAGTTGATCAAACATGATACAACATGTGGTGTGGTAAGAAACCAACTCTATCTAACTTGAGAGTTTGGGGATGTCATGCTTATGATAAAAGAACTAATTCAAATAAGCTGAGTGCTAATTTTGATAGGTTTCTATTTGTAGATTACCCTAAGGAGACTATGGTTTACACCTTTTACGATCCCAAGGAACAAAAGGTACTTGTTTCTACGAATTCTTAGTTCCTCAATATGGAACCCATACTTGTGAAAGCTAGTGGGATTAGTCTTGAGCTGGATGCTCAAGAAGATCAAATAGATAATCAACTGATTGATCCTACATCTATTACAAAAGAAAGTGTAAGAATGGAATAACCTATTATAACATTGATATTGCGTAGGTCAGGAAGGGCTCCAATCTTTCTTCAAAGATATGGCTATTTCAACAATGATGATAACCACATCTTTTTTATGGAAGATGACGAGCCTAAGACTAATAAGGAAGCAATGGAAGGCTCAGAGTCTGATAAATGGTTTATAGCCATGAAATTAGAGGTGGACTCCATGTATGAAAATTATGTCTACAACTTGGTTGATGCTCCAAATGGGATTATGCCCTTATGATGCAAGTGGGTTTTCAAGAAGAAAACTGACATGGATGGTAATGTATTTGCCAATAAAAAAGGGCTAGTTATAAAGGGTTATAGTTAAAAGGAAGGTATTGACCATGATAAAACCTTTCTCCAGTTTCCATGCTAAAATCTATATGAATACTCCTTACCATAACTGCTCATTATGATTATGAGATATAGCAGATGGATGAGAAAACCACGTTCCTTAATGGGAACCTCGATGGGGATGTATACATGATACAACCTAAAGGTTTAAATCTTGGGATGGCTCATTACAAATGTATTATGGACTTTATCAAGTATAAAGAACTTGGAATATTAGGTTTGATGAGACAATACTAGAAATTGATTTTTGTGTCAATCGCTAATGAGCCCTATGTATATAAGAAGGTTAGTGTGAGTGAGGTTGTTTTCCTTTTGATATATATTGATGACATATTTTTAATATGAAGTTATGTTCCTTTTCTTCAAATAGTTAATTCATGGTTGTCAAAGAAGTTCTCGAAGAAAGACCTTCGAGAAGCAGCTTATATACTTAGTATAAAGATTTGTTTTGATAGATCTAAAAGGCTGCTAAGTCTTTCTCAAATTACATACATACATACATACATACATACATACATACATACATACATACATAGATAACATTTTTGCTAGATTTAACCTTTAGTAGTTATGAAAGGGTTATCTTCCCATGTCTCATGGGATTAACCTTTCTAAATTTGAGTTTTCGAGAACACAAGAGGAGAGACTACGCATGAATTGAATGCCCTATACTTCAAAAATAGGATCCATCATGAATGTTTATGGTATAAACTAAACTAGAAATCGCACATGCTTTGAATGTCATGAGCATATTTTAATTTGATCCATGTGAGAAGTAGTAGATGATCGTTAAAACTATCCTCAAGTACTTATGAAAAACTAAGTATATGTTTTTAGTTTATGGAGAAAGTGATCTCTCTATGATGGAATTCACTAATGCAACTTTTCAATTTGATGTGGATGATTACAAGTCCTAATCATGTTATGTGTTTATGTTAAATGGAGGGGTAGTTGTTTGGAAAAGTTTCAAACAAGATACGACTATCGATTCAACCATCGAATCAAAGTATATAGCTGCTTTTGAAGTAGCTGAGCAAGATATCTGGCTAAAGGGATTTATTGGTGATCATGGCATGGTGTCCAGCATTGTAAATCAAATAGTGGTTTATTACGATAACAGTGGGGCTATTGCTCAGCAAAAGGAACCACGATATGATAAAAGAAATAAACATGTACTCACAAAATAACATCTCATTCATGAGATATTTTCTAGAAAAGATATAAGCTTAGAATACATCCCCACAGATAAGAATCTAGACAGGGTTAACAAAGCTATTGATTAAAGTTAAACATGACATGCATGTTAACGAGTATGGCATGAAGAACATGGGCAATTGGCACTAGTGCAAGTTAGATTTTTTTAGACATGATGTATGCCCTAGAGGAATTCACAGTGATATATGTTTATTAGTCACTTATGTATATATATTTTTTTAAATTATTGTTTAACAATAATAAGGCACCTCTGTCCTATATTGATGATCTTCTCTATTTATGTATTTCACTGGTATTATATAGGATATTATGTGAGTGTGTGTATGTGTATATATATTCATTTATATAATAAAGCAAAGTCCGTGACTATTTCATAGCGTGAAAGTGCATATACATTGTGGGAGCCATGTGGAGTGAGAACTGCACACACGTGTAATTATAAAAAAGTCTAAATATTGATAAGTGTATAATTACAATTATTATCATATTAATTTTATACATTTAACACTATGAATTAAGTCATTTTTATACTTCATATAAAAGATTTCACGTGGTATGTAGTTATTTTTTATGCAAATGCAGATACTAGGTAAATCTTAGGTAAAATGATCTAAAGTGGAATTCTATGAAAAAAGAGTAAAAAAGGTGCAAAAAGATGCGTGGAACTTAAAGATTTGGCTTAGGATTGAAGCTTTCAAAGATCGGTGAAGTTTCAAGGAGAATTCTGAAGAAAAACTCAATTCACCATCGTGACAATCATTCATGGTCGCGACTTGTATACTTCAAAAATAGAAGTCTGCCAATCAAAGATTCACGGTCACGACATATATATCACGGTCGTGACTTGGACGGTTTTCTGGTTTTATCTTCTTAACTACCAACTGCCAGATAAGCATGATCAATCACCATCAACCACCATCAACTACCAACGATAAGACACCTATCAGAAGTCAACCAATCATGAAAAGGTGCCTATCCATTGTGGATTATATCAAAGCTTCTCAACCAATCACAATGAAGAGATGCAATCATTCACCAATGGGCACGACTCTTCATTTGGATAGACGCAACCCTTCGAACTCTATAAATAGGGCTCCAAACCTCACAAAATTTGGGGGTGTGCATCATAGAGTGCTGGAGAGAGGGGTGAAAGATAGTGTATAATGTATAGATAGAGAATAAATATCTAGTTTTGCTATGTTCTTGAGTGTTAGCGAGAAAATGTTTAAGTGATTCGAATCCTTGTTTCGATCACTAGATTTCTCTATATTCTCGAACGATTGTTGTATAAGTGTACTTGCAAATCACTTATCAATAAAATTTTTCATTCTTCAATATTCACTTATTCGATATTCGCAAAGAATAACATCCTAGCGGAGGTTCTGTACTAGCTGAGACCGAATTCAAAGTAGACGTAGGAATTGCAGGAATTGATGACTCCCATTAAAGAGTAGATACGGTTTGAACAACTTTAGCTTTCACTTGGATAACTTAC
>CATIWQ010485942.1:0-26725 GCA_949673415.1 Euphorbia schlechtendalii | reverse complement strand
TTGCTTTGGGTTGGTTTATTCCAACAGTTGAATGCAATCAGAATTTTCTTCTTCTGTTAAAAATTTGATTTTGTCCGAAAAAGAGAGTATCTTGTACATGGAAAGGGCTCAAATTTTGATATAGCTTTATTGATCTATAATAAGTAGACCTGTTCGAGCCCGCCCGGCCCGGCCCGAGCCCGCTTCAACGGGCCGGGCTTGGACATTTAGTTTTTTCAAAAACTCGGTTCGAGCCCGAGCCCGTCAAAGCCCGAATTTTTATGGGTCGGGCTTGGTTCTTTTATAAATATCGAAGCCCGCCCCGAACTCGGCCTAACGAATAATTTTATATATTTTATTATATATTTATACATTAAATTTATAACTATTTTAAAATTTTATATTTTATACTATTAAATTTATATACTTGATTGCCATAAATTTTACCAAATATTAAAGATTTTAAGTAAAAAATGCAATTATGTTTAAAATTTAAATATATTTTGATTTAGTTTATATTTTTATTATTTAATTTAATAAAAAAATTTATAACAAAAAAAATATTCGCGGGCCCGGGCTGGGCTTGGGAATTACCTTGTAAACCCAGCCCAAGCCTGGCCCGAGCCCGAAATTCTAAAGTATGGGCTTGGGTTAATATTCTTATTAAAAAGCTCACCAAGCCAGGCCCGAACCCGTCCAACGAACAGGTCTAATAATAAGTGACTATGTGTACCTGCGTCAAACTAAATGAACTTTGTTGTTCACGGAGTGTCATAAATAATACATATAAGCGGTTGGACATGATTGTTAACTTAATTTTTGAATCAAATAGTTTATAAATGAGAAAAATGAAATTAATAATGTGGAGATTTAAAGTTAAAATACCAGGAAAAAGAAAACTATGTATAGAAAAAAAAACTTGAAATTATCAAGTAAATACTATGTGGATGTGATAATGTATAGTCTTTTTTACTTTACTAAAATGCTCGTTAAGGTGATTACAAATAAATTCAAGGATCATCATATACAATATATTTTTAACTCGTTAAACATCCAACAATAGAAGTTATGTCATCTCGTCACTACTCATATTTTATTAGGTTTCAGGGAAACTAACTTGAAGTGATACACATTTTGTACAATTTCTTCTTATTTATTTACTAAACGGAGTACCTACATCAATAGTCCCCGGCTAGCTCCCCATTCATGTTCTGTTATCTTGCATATCAACACAACGTGAGGTCAAAATGTTGCTGAATTAAGGGCGAGAATTTAGCCTACTACTTTAAAATGTTATATTGATATTTTATCAACACACCTGTACTTGTACTTAACATTATCCGCACCATGGGATCGATCCACAAAATTAAAGCTTCTGTGTTGGAATTAAATGGAGCCATGTGAGAAGATAATTAGGATACGTTTGGCGTGGTTATCTACAACTTTAAATTTGTTTTCAGTCTTTTCTTTTTAAAACAATATGTTGCCATATATATAAAGTAAAGTGAATAAAAAACAAGGAAACAACAACTTTGAAATCTCCCTAATTAACTAGAAACACGTGATCGTATTTTGTATTTTTCATGATTATAGCGCATCCTGCACTTTTGGCACTTCAATTCCATAATTAATTGATGTAATATACAATTCATCTTAACACTGTAATTTTTTGGTCCAACCCAGATAAACTGATTGTGGGCCGGACGAAATGAGTACCTAAATCCATCTCATAGCCAATGGGACTTGTAAGATTCATACGGATTAGTTTTACGATTAAATAAAAAAATTATATGTTACCGGTTTTCAATAGAAAACGAGGAATTTCCGACAGCAAATAGAGAATTGTTGATGAAAACTAAGAAAAAAATTATTGATTCCTTCACTAAGACATAATTTTTTTCTCCCACAAAATTAATGGGAGTGGAGACAAGGATGTCAAGTAATGCATTCTCTGGCAGTGGATTTAAAAATTATGTGAGATGTGAAATAAAAACCCACATTCATGATATGTTAATGATTTTAAAATAAACAATGTTTTCTAAAATGGTAGTCATGCTAGATTTTTTGTTTAAGTTAGAATGTATAATTAAATAATAAAAAAGAATTGATTACAAACTAATAAATTGTTTCAAATGTTCAATATTAAATATTAATTAATTTGATGAATTAACATTTCATTTGATTATCCATGTGTAGAAAATTAAATAGATAAATTCAACATTTATTGTGTCATGTCATAGATGAAAGAGAAAATAAAAGAACTAATGCAGAATCTTTTTTTAATTAACTGTATGTGTCAAAATATTATTTGAATAGATTGTTTATTAAAAATGCTCTGATTACCCTAAAAGTTAACACTCTTTCTCTAACTATGAGATGTTATGTGTAAGAGTATATGACATGGTAGCGTTTTTTGTAGTATTTAATATAAGTGAAATTGTTAAAATATTATTAAGGGATTAGTTAGGGAAATTGGAGATTTAAAATTTGTCTTTGTTCTTAGGTTTGTAAATCATATTGCACATGTTACTACATGTGTAGCTAGTTCCCTGTATGCTCCTTTTTATTCGAGTCTATAATGGTCCATATTTTATGATTTTTTCATGGATCATACTTTATTATTTCATGTGATAAATGTCTTAGTCTGATGGTTAAGACTATAGTTGTGATTTTAGAGATTACAAATTCAAATTCAAGAAGGCAAATTTTGAAAAGAAAAAATAATATTTTATGATTTTAAGTATTTGTTTTCGTTATAAACGGCCTATATCATTACTATCTCATGAACTTGACCCATTTTGCTTACTGATCCTTCAAATTTTGAAAACTGTCATGTCACTACCTTAAACTGTAATTTTGAAAACTGTCATGTTACTACGTACCTTAATTTGTACAAGTGCACCACGTTACTCCATTAATATCTCATATTAGCATCTAGTTGGTTTACCTTTTTAATTTATGTCATTTTTCTGAATTTTCTTTCTTTAATTAAAAGGTGATACATGATTTTTAGGAGATATCTTGGTGGGGTATGCATTCAGTCAAAACCCAACCAAAACGAACCAAATACCTATTAAGCAAAATTTTGTTAACCGAACTAAACCGAATAAGAATCAAAATTGAATAAAACAAACCAAAATAAATTATTCTATTTGGTAAAAACTCGAATTGAATTAAAATAAATTAACTTAAATTTCAAATTCTAACTTTTAGCATCCAAATAAATATTACAGCAGTTCAAATGTCTTAGAGATACATAATGCATTTTGAAAAAGATGAATTATGGTATGATGTTATAATGATTTATATATGAGCATTGTTTTGTATAATATTTTTAGCTTTTATCATGTATTATTAAAATTTTGACTCAGTTACTATGATTTTGTCTACACTGAAACCAAACAAATCCGAAAACAAATATAATCAACAATTTATAAATCGAACCAACAGAAATTTTGAAAACCAAACCAAACCCCTAGATCTAAGTGTACTTTTTGAAAAATTATTATAAGACCTAATCTTTAAGACCCTTCTCACATTAAATGACATTCATTTAAATGACTCGTATCATAAAAACTATTAAAATCATAGATAATAATAACATGTAATTTCTTCAAAACATGTTATACATGAATGGGAAGAACTGGTCCATACTATATTTGTCGAATTTTTTTCAAAATATAAGAGGCTAATGGAAGCGAGAAAATGGCAATAAATAAAACCTTGGAAATGGAAAACTGAAAATGTAAAAATGTTTTGCTTAAAATGGAAAGCAAAATGGCAAAACAGCACAGGCACCGAGGAAAACGGCAAGTCACGTGGAACTGTTTCCTCCACACAACTTTTATAACCTTAACTTATCAATCTCAATGCTTTTTTTCCTTTTTACTTCACACACATCATGTGGGTATGATTCTGGGACCACTTCTCTTAATTGATTCTTTTCACTTCTTTATCAAATCTTCAATACTTAATTAGATTTACTCGTTTTCAACTACTTACTATTTCTACGCAGTTGGCCACACTCAAATTTATACTCCCTCTATCTCAAAATAACTATTATTTTAACGTTATTTATCAATACCAAGATCACATTAATTAAAAAAAAAAAAATACTTATTTAATCTTATGATATTTGTTAATTTGAAATTTAATTAGATGATTTATTCTTCTATCATTTTTAATGTATATTAAATAAGGGTAAATTGGATAATATATTTAAAATGGTGCATTAAATTTTTAAAGCGATAGTTATTTTGAAATTTTTTAAACGTGGTGAGCAAAATGGAGGGAGTATATTTTACTCCTAAACATTGTCCATTTGTCCTATTGTTTTATTAATATTACTACTACACCCTTAATAACTTATGCATTTTAGTATAATTTATTAAAAATTAAAGTAGTCCCATGTCTATTTTTTTTCTTTTGAATGGTTATTTTCTATGTTTGATTATTTTCTTTAATTTACATGAGTTTTGAAGGAGTAAAGGATTGATTCCTCGTGGGTATACCAATTGTATTAAACTCAATTGATTTTTCTATGTTTGATTAACCTTCTAAAAATAATTATAACTTTGCATATTATTGTTATTGAACTAAACCTTGTATTTTCTAATAGTGTTAAAGAGTAATTATTAAAAATTTTAAGTAACCGTTAAAAATTCCGATAATATATGTTGAATTTTATTTATCGTTTTTCCTTGTCATATTTACCTTTCTATTTTTTTTACATTTAACATCTAATTTTCTCTTTATTCATTACATTTTTTGCAAGCTACGTCGTAATATTTTTCTACATGTTTTCATCTTCAAAATGATATCCATGTGCGTTTACTTTTTTTCTAAAATTTTTACCTATAAATGTACCGGTTGCAAAAGTAAAATGTAAGAGTATAATAAAATGCATCACACATATGATTTTGACAGCTTAGATTTATTAAAAAACGATATAAGACATCACAACTGTGTTTGACAAGTATATAAACATATCTAAACTATGTTTTTACACTTTTAAAACATTTCGGTGACAAATTTTATACAATTATGCAGTCGAAAAATTAGATCACTTTACTTGTGCATGTTCATGATTGAACGTGATTAAGCATAAAAATAATTTTATCAATTTGTTACATATAACGAGGTAGAGTTGGATTTTAAACAAAAGTCAAACCAGACTTACCATGTATTTATTTCTTCTAAACTTCAAATTAGACACATTGAACCTAATGTGAATATACTTGTGGGAATTGTCCCGACCTTTTCATTGTGGTGATAAAAATTAACTAAAAAAGTTCACTATTTGTTTGCAGACATTCAATGATTTCTACGAGATTTACGGGTGGATGAGGTGAAGCATGTGGAATTTACCATGACAACACCCCTTATTCGGCTACAATTGATAGTGTAAGCTTAGATGTGTCACGAACCGTAACTTTTATCCCGAAAATCATCACGAATATTATAAGTCAAAGTGTTCGTCAAGGATTGTGGGGTTTAATGAATGTATGGATCAAAGCTTCGTGCGATGAAATATGAAGAAACTGGATACTCATGCAAGAAATGGGTCAAAAATTACATATAGCCCGTAAAAGTCCAACCCAAAGATGTGCAGGACGCTGTAAGGGTCCAATTCCCTTGCTAAAAATCATGCAAAATGTTCCATACTCCTATGGAAACGTTAGAGTGTAGATAGAATTCTCCAGAAGCATCGCAACAACCACTGTACAACTCAAAAAATTACAGTAGCGCCCTAGATACTTCAAGGAGCTATCTTCAAGCTTCCAAACCGCCTTTGACCCTTATTTTATGATTTTTTATTGTCTGTAAAGTCTAGAACAGTTATTTGTAGTCATTAGATGATAGATATTTCTAAAGATTAAATCGTAACCCTTGGTTAAGGAGGTGGAAATGTCCATAAATAGCATTCCACTCTCCCATTTGTATCTAACCTTGCAAAGTGTGAGTTTAGAGAGCTTGGAGAGTATTACGAGTCTTGTGTAATACTTTGTAACACATTGTTCTTTGCTTATTTACTTAATCATTATTCGTTTCCGCGCTACCAAGTTAAAGTCATTGTCAAGGCTACTAGCACATTCTCATTAGTTGTTTAAGTGCTATTGCCGCACGGTGCATTGCTGAAAACTCAGCCTGTGACAGATGGAATAGACAAGTCATAGACCACTTGGTCTACTTTAAAGTGAAGATGATTATCACATTAAAAGTAAAATATCACAAGGCCCAATATGTCTAATTTCTTCGCCTGAGTTCGATACCATATGCTTATTGACACCTTAAAATATATAATAATTATCAAATTTGACGAAAATGTACCAATTAATTAATTACACGGTTTCGATTAGATGTTTAATTGCGCTTGGTTTATAACGACCTTAAATTTAGGATAAAAATATTTACAATTTTTTTTGGGAAATTATACAAATAGTCGAGTATTTAATACAATGATTTTGAAATTCGAACTAAATCGGTCGGTTGGACTGGGTTTGACAGGAATTGGTATCAAGTTCGATCGGGTTTCATTCGGTTATTAACAAAGTCAAGAACTGATCAACGTCTGATTGAACTGGATGGTCAAATCGGAAATCGATTGATTCAACCCATACCGGTTGAATGGATCACTATTTTTAAAAATAATTTTTTTTTGTTGGTGAGCATCAAACACAAGACCTTTAACTTCCATATTGTATGCTTTACCACTAACCTATTACAATCGATTGACATTTTATTTTCATTTAATAATTTTATATCATAAATCATTTAACTTTAAAATTACTTTAAATGAAACTAATTTATTATTTAAAAAAGTTTCACAATAAAATATATTTGATTTTTATACTTCTGTGCATTGTATGAATTCAATTGAATATATTATAATCTTATTATATTTCCTCCTATTACACTTTTGGATTATATATACAAATTTTTTATACAATTAATGAAATTTAAATTTTTAAACTAATTTTTCAAATTAAATAAACCATAAATTATTTTCTCAGGCTTATATTTTTCATTTAATATATTATGTTCAAAGTTTTAAATTATACAAATTTATTCTTTAAATGAATAGTTTTATACACTATAAATCAAATTTAATAAGTTTATTTTTAAATAAATAAAAATAAACTTATTAAATCAAATATAAGATATAACTTAATTCAAACTAAAGTTAATATTAATGATCCATTATTTAACTAGATTATGTTGTGTTTTATTTTTATTTGAAATATTAATATGAATTATAAATTAATAATATAAAATATTATTATTTGTTGGTAAGATATAACCAGTGCCGGCCTTACAATGAAAGTCAATCAGGCAATCACCTAAGTTCTTACAAAATTAAAAGCTTCTATATTGTTGCTTTTCGCAATTTAACACTATATTTTTCATTTTTTATCAAGAAAATAGTATTCTACATTATTAATAACCTAAATAATTAGGTATAATCATAAAAATAATATTTTTGTAAACCACAATATTCTGTTGGAAAAAATTGAGTTTATTTATCCTCGATTATGTAGTTTTTATTCATTAATTGAATTTTATTTGTAAATTTTATGCTTAAATATAGTAACACTAATCTCTTAATCACGTCTTTATTCTCATATTCTAACTTAAGATTTCAAAATACATATTGAATATTAAATTATTAAAAATTAGTAAACTTTTATATATTTCAAAAAAATCTGGTTCGATTACCGATTTAATCAGGTATAACCTTAAATCCATGATTCTTTTCCTTCATTGATTCGATGACCTGCCCGTGTCTGAAAACCATGTTTAATACTCATATGCCGCATGCAGGACATGTGTCCCAAAATGTTATTAAATGAAGGATTTTTTACGTGGAGCCGGGTATTTTAGAACACCTTGTTTCGGTGCATTACATGTGTCCCAATCTTCAATTAGTGGACAACTATTGTGTAATGGAGCAGTGTATTCTAAAATATCCGGCTCCACGTAAAATTTCTCGTTAAATGATATTACCTTTCATTATTTTTATTCATTTCGGGCACATGTTTTGTATGCGGAAGATGAATATTAAAATCATGATTTTGAAAACTAGACTGAACTGGTCGTTCGGACCAGGTTTGACCAGAACCTGTTTTCTAATTTTTTTTGCAATAGGCAAGTATCGAACCCAATAACTCTAGCTTGTTATCTCTTATGCCTACCACTCAACTACAATACATGTTTAATATATATTTGTTTTATTTCATTTATCACATATATATAGAACTTTTACTTAATTTTAAATTACGTATTTACTTTTATTTATTTAGAGTATTGTGTAAATAAATTCACCATATCTCATTTAAATAATATTTTACCATTAACAATTGTCATATTTGATGTAAAATTTTTTAAATCAAAGTAATATTTATTTATTAGTTATAAAAGGATATTGAATTTACAATACTTTTTTTCGTTAAACGTATGCATTGAAAATCTTCAATTACAAATATATTCTATGAACTTAAGTTTAAATATAATATAAAATTATTTTTACTAATTTTTCGTTTAATTTATAATATATTGTCTCATCCGAACTATATTTGGTTGAATTATCATGTTGTATTTTTTTTTTTTGAAGATTAAACTTTGTATATGAAATATTAACATTAAAAATATTATTAATTATTGAAACAGTGTAATTTATATTATTTGTTCAATATCAAATTATTAAAATATTAGTGTTTGACAAATTTTTAGAATATCCAATTAGACAACTGATTTAATCCGGTTTAATCTTAAATCCATGACTCACTATTTTCATCTATTCGATAATCAATCTAGATCCGAAAACCATGTATTAAATACCCGATTCATTGTATAATTACATACTTTAGTAGTCAATTTCCTTTTATAATAGTGTTAGTGACCATCCAAAACTTTAAACGTTAACAAATGTTTCCAATGAATAAGCATACCTACCTAATGGTATAACAAAAAATTTAGAAGAAAAGACGGCGGCCGTGATCTCATTCTCATTGATTCTCAGAGATGAGAATAGGATTCGCCGCGAGCCTGGTTCTAAACGGATCTAATGATGACGTCAAACAGGCTTATGTGGTAAATGTCCAGTAAAACGTAGTCCTACTTTTTGACTCCAATATTTTATTAATTAATTATTTAGCTGGCTTATTCAGACCGATGCTTCGAGCCTTCGAGGGGATGATAGAAACCCCCCAATGCACGTTTTTCGTTATCTCTTTTTTATTATGATTCTGTATTTTCAAGATATTTTTTTTTCTAAGTTTTTCATTCCTATCCCTATTAAATTGTTCAACTTCCAAGATAATTATATTCTAATCTCCAATAACAAAAGAAGATTATAGATCAAATTATTTTTATTGAACAAATTAATAGTCTTGAAAATTGAATAAAACATTTATGAAAGGACAAATTAGCAAATCATCTCATTTGATTAGTTGTTATCATCTTAAAAACTGTGAATTAGTTAAAATGATAATATTTAATAGACAAGGGGAGTAAAAGTTATTTTATTCTCAGTTGCCACATTTTTTATTTAAATCAAGTTTTTCTAATTATTTCTAGCATGTTCAAACGGTTCTTTTAATAAAAATAAAAAAATTTTAAATAATAATTCATTTTCAAATTTCATGATAATTTTTATCTTTCTTTCGGAAAAAAATCCTCTGTCCCCAAATCCTGTCCCCAACCCCGTCCCTCCAATCAGATAATGCCACGTGTCAACTTTTATTATATTTTAATAATTATTAATTTCTCTCTCCTACTTTTTTAATTAAAATATAATAAAAGTTGACACGTGACATTATCTGATTGGAGAGGACAGGGTTGGGGACATAGTTAGGGATAGAGCATTTTTTCCCCTTTCTTTCATATATTTTGTTACTGTTATATTATTTTCATAGTATTAATAGTAGTGTTTGGGTTAAAAATATAAAAAACTAAGGATAAATTAATATTTCCACATTCTTATTAATTGGTTTATAAAAAACATGAAATGTGTAAGGGAATGGAGGGAGTAAAGTATTATGACCGCTCTAGTGATGTTGTTCATGACATCATATAGTAAATGTGTTCATGGTCCATTGTAATTTTTCTAACATTTTTGTACTATGCTAAATGCAACGGAATACAATGAACTTTGACGATTTTTACTGATGTCAGGTGTTATAGTTTGCCATCTAAATTACATGTATCAGGTTTTGATTGATTTGACTTTTTATATACATTTTTTTAATAATTTATCCAACTAAAAGTTAACACACGTGACGTTGAATAAGTAAATCGATCCATTTTTACTAAATTTAAAGACTACTTTGGACTCTTGAATTGTAGGGTGATATATAACAAAAGTTGTCAAAATGAGAAAAATCTTGATGTATTAAATCAACATAATATAGTAGGCTTTTATGTAATGTCACTTTGAGAACTCTATAATTTTCGATTTAATTGTTAATTACTATTATACAGTATAGTTTCGTTTCTACATGATATCAAGGTCCATTAAGGGCACAAATAAACATACATTGGCCTAAATAAGCAGACCTCGGCGTAAACACGGGCTGACACCATTTCAGCAGGGTAGCGATGCCGAACCAAGTCTTATAGCAAAAGCCTTCAGCGGTCCTTCACCCTGATCACACCGAGTGCGTGTGGCCGAAGCTCTTCATCCAGCAATACCCTCCGCATTTGAACTGAATCAGTATCGGTAAAACCCATGCTGATCAAGCGCACTCCTTCTCTCTCCTCTATCGCATTAAATACAAACCTGACTGACAAGGATGAGCCATTTAATGCTTAGACGGCTGAAAAAACCCTCAAGCGGCTTGCCACCTACTCACAGCTTACAGGCGAGCCCCACAGGTCATTATTACATAAATCCCTATAAATAGCAAGGCAATCTTCCACTTTGAAGGTAACTGTTACTTTAAGAATATACTCTTATCACCCCTCTTAGATCGCTGACTTTAGCATCGGAAGGTCTTCGCCGATAATACTTCCGACCGGAGACTTGTATTGCAGGTTCTGAAGACGTCGAAGATTGTAGACTTCCTCCAACAAACATCACTACATAAAAAAAATTGAAGTTATATTTTTCGCAATATATTTTTTCAGTGAAGGTTATGGTACAAAATTAACTTTTCCATAATTTGATGTAGACTTTAAACCATAAAATCTTAACATTATATTATTGAAAAATTATTTAAATAGTCGGAAAGTCGTAAGTTCATAATTTTGAGAATTACATCATGGGTAGGGTACTAATCCAATCCACCCGTCGTGAATCATAAAACCATTATACTCTTTGTTCAATGTACGATTTCGTTGACAAACCGGATAAATAAATAAAGGAGTAACCATGTTCAAATGAAAAAATGAAACAATTTTATATTAAGAAGCACAAACCCTAATTTAAACATTTTGTCATGTTATAAAATAAATGGTAAGTTTCAAAAAAGTACCCTATGGCATCGACCGTTTTCAAAAGGGTTCTTGTAGTATTTCGGGTCTCAAAAGAGCGCCTGAGTTTCTACACCGTTAGCGAAACAAGGAATTTTTTGCTGACGTGGTAAGGGGCATTTTTGTAAAATTATATTTAATTTAATTTTTCTTTACTTTTCATTTCTTTTCTTTTCGTTTCTTCCCTTCCAGTTATGTTCTTCATCTGTTAGAATAATAAAAACTCAATTCAAAACACCAACATCCAATTGTTACACATCTATGTTTCAAAAATTCACACCCACCAATAAAAAAATACTCAATTCAAAATCGTAAATCTAAATCAAAATCAAAGCAAAACTCATAAAAAAATCAAAACCCAAGCTGATAAACTCGAAATTCGATTAGCCTCAACAGCTTCTTTTTGCACCCAATCAAAGTAAAACTCATCAAAAATCAAAACCCAGAAGCAGTTTCTTTTTGCACCCAATTTCTAACCGCTTCCCTTCAATTTCAAACCCAAAGCTTGCAGATCCAAACATCGACAGCAAACCCAACCACAACACCTTCTAATTCACTTAATTAATTCTAATAGCAATTTCCGAACAAATCGGGTCACCACCATCAATCTATGCCTCACCGTTGTCTGTGCTTATTCTTCCCTGACCGTCTCGCTACCGGTGAACAACTTGTTAGATTTTCTACTGAAGATCTCAACCTTTTATGTTTGAAATCTTAGAAAGCAATTGTTGTAACAAAGAGAAGATAGGAAAAATGGAAGAGGTGAACAAAGAAAAGACATCAAAATGGAAAAGGTGAACAAAGGGAGGATAAAAAAAGGGGATGAGATGCATAGAGAGAGGACAAGAAAAGGAGACGAGATGAATAGAGGAGATGAAGATTGTGGAGGAGGCGGCTACTCTGCTTCAATTGACGAAATTAGGTTTTACTTTTCCATTTTAAATTTCTTTTCTTTTTTAATTTCTTTTCTTTTTTATTATTGATTTCCTAATTTGCCCTTTCGCCACGTCAGCATTTTAGACGGCGTTGATAGAAAAATCCTGTTTTGATAACGGTGCAAAAAATCAGACCCCATTTTGAGACCCGAAATACTACAAGAACCCTTTTGAAAACGACTGATATCACATGGTACTTTTTTTAAGTTTACCCTAAAATAAAAGAACTACATTACTTTTTCTCGTGTTAATTTGTTGCAATTATGTATGTATGCATATTTATTATAGTATTTTGGCCAAATGCATCAAGACCTTCCTGAAGTTGGTTCAAAAACCCGATACCATCTTCAACTTTCAAAAGGACTAGTTACCCCCTCAACTTGGCAAAAAATGACCAGTTACCCCTCTTAACTTGGCAAAAATGTACCGGTTTGCCCCTTCAATGCCACTTGTTAACTTCTGGTTAAAGAGAGAAAAATCAGAAAAATGACCTCCTTGAGAAGTCAAACCAACCAGATTCTGACACGTGGCATTGAGGGGGGTTAACTAGTGCATTTTTGCCAAGTTAACGGAGGTAACTGATTTTTTTGAAAGTTGAGGGTGGCATCGGGTTTTCTGAGCCAACTTCAGAGGGATCTTGATGTATTACACCCAGTATTTTTAAACTATAACTAAAGCTATTGAACATTTAAATACTCACAAGAAATTGAATTAATAAACCAATTATCGAGGTAACCTTAGTCTTTTCTACCTTACTCTTTTCTATAACATGACCAGGAAATTTTATTTTGGAAACAATATATACTGCTTTGAAAATTCCAATAAATCAACGTTTTGATTTGAGCATAGCATTTCTATTTGAGCACGGGGTGATGACATTTTACTCTCTCCGTCTATTAATTATTATTTTTTAAGAAGGATTTTAATTTCTCTTTTTTATTATCATTTTATATTTTTAAGGTACTTTTTCTCTAAGTTTTCCATTCTAACCCTTATTAGTTTGTTCAACTTACAAGATAATTATATTCCAATGTCCAACAAGAAGATGAGAAAACTCTAGGAATCAATATTAGTGAACTCTTGAAATTAGAGTATGACATTTATGAAAGTACAAATTAGCAAATCAACTGATTCGGTTAATTATTATCTTAAAAACTGTGAATTAGTTAAAACGATAGTATTTAGTAGACGGGGAAAGTACTATTTTAGTTAGTATTAATTTCCGTATTAAATGTTAGATTAAAACTATAAAGCAAAAATTTTATCTATAACTTTTTCTTTTACTATAAATCTATTTCCCAAAAATTGCACTCCTTCCGTTTTTAGATATTTTCTTGCACGTTTCACATTTTTTAATAAAATAATTAAGAAGAGTATGCATATAGTAGTAATCTATCTTCAATGTTTTAATTTTTCATAACAAACCGTGCATTTAATAAAATAAATATAATAAAAATAAATAAAGTTATATATGGAAGAAAGAAATAAAAGAATCATGAAGTTTTGAAATTGACTACTCCCTCCATCTACTAAATATCGTCATTTTTACTAATTCACAGTTTTTAAGATAACAATTAATCGAATGAGGTGATTTACTAATTTACCCTTTCATAAATTTCTTACTCTATTTTCAAAATCTCATTAATATGTTCAACAAAAACAATTTTCTAGCGTTTAAATATTGATTCTTATAATTTTTTCATCTTGTTGTTGGAGATTGAAATATGACTATCTTGATAGTTGAACAAATTAATAAGGGTATGAATGGAAAATTTAGAGAAAAAAACATATTGAAAATACAAAATGACAATAAAAAAGAAAAATTAAAATATTTCTTAAACGTCAATATTTAGTAGATAGATTAGAGTATTATTTTGGATTTTCATATTTTGATTAAATGGATACGGAAAGAGTATCATTTTTCATGTTCACATTGCAACACGTTGACTCTTTGTAGAGTGGAAATGAAAATATAAGATAGGGAAAATGAATTTTTTTTGAAAGATTTAACACTTATTTGAAATTGAATGAAAAATAAATTAACAAAATCAAGTAAGGAGTCCATTTCAATAATAATTTTTTAAACACATAGGTAAAAATAGAAATAAATTAATAGAAAAATCTACAATAGCTTGTTTATTCTCTTTCCTACATAATGCGACACAGTAGATGTTAAATATTGTCTATTTGATTTTTTACACGTAGACAATCAAATAGAATGTCAATTCATCATATTAACTAAATTTAATATTGAACATGAAACACTTTATTTAAAGCATCTTTAGTAGATTGTTTGTATATGATCATGTATCATGTAGAATTAAAGATCACATTGATGAAGTGGTATAATAGGCAAAACATGTTTAAAATAGTCACAATAGATTATCTATTTAATCCTATATTGTAATTTTTCTAAAAAATAATAACAAAAAAAATTTAAATCATTTATTAAATAATCTCGTATTGACACACAAACAGGGAAAATGATTCTTCAAATTTTATCTTTAATACACTTGTAAATAATCAATCTTAACATTCCATCTAGTTTTAATAATTGAAATTTAATTTCATGCAAAATTTAAAAACAACTAAAATTCAACCTCGACATTAAAACTAAATAAATAATTGATATTGACTGAAATTTTTAAATATTCTAAAATTAAATAAATAATTGATATTCACTGAAATTTTCAAATATTCTATCCACCAACCAACGTTAGAGAATCCTTGTTTCGGGTCTAACCAACTTCCCTAGTTTGTTTTCTAATTAATAATCACCCAGAACAAGGAAAGTCTTAATTTACCATAAATAGATCATTATACCCTTTAGTAAAGTCGTATGTTTTCCTTAAATATAGAACCTTAAATTAACAATGCTTTGTACCAAAATAGAAACAAAAACGATAACAACAAAAGTAAGGGCACTTTGGTAAGCCCAAAAAAAATTGTCTGCAGATATACATCTTGTTGAGAGAGAAACTATGATTGGACTTTGTACTTCTCCATTGTATGCAGCTTCCTTTTACACAGAACAACAACATCAACAAAGAAGAAGATAAATACTCTTTCCAACCTCCATCTTCTTCCTTCATAATGGTTCTCACAAAATCAATTCTTGAGCTTTCACTTTGCCAAATTCTCCTCTCCAGCTTTGCAATTTTACACACTCAACAGTACTAGAACTGAAACAGAGCATTCAAAATTACAGTTTTCTGAATTCCATTTTTAGGGTGTCTAATTCAATTTTGTCTTCCCCAAATCCCTTTTTTTATGCTCTCTTAAAGGTGTTGACCTTTTTCCTCAATTCCTTCCTCTTCAAGTTCAAGATCTTATCTTTACCCTGCTTGAAAAATAAGCAGAAAAGATAGTGATGCAAAGATATTCCAGGAATTTCAAAAATTAGTAGTGTTAATTTAGGTATGTGAAATAGTGCCCTAGCATCAAATCTCTTGACTTTATCCTACTGTTTTACAACAGTATCAAAGTACTGTTTTAATGGATTCTAGTTGTAATCAAAGTTTCCTGCCCCAAAACAACCAGCCTAGTTCTGGGTTGTTAAGGTTTCGATCAGCTCCAAGCTCGTTTCTTGCTAATTTCAATGAAATTGGAGTTACAAATGATTCTGCTGTGCTGAGTTTTCAAGAATTGGAGGATAAATCTGGAGTGAAAATGAGGGAATCTGTTGCTGATTACGGGAATTCAACTAGTTATTGCGGTTTGCCTCCTCATTATCCAAGGCATAATAATTCAGCTACAAATTGTGCAGCCATGGATGAGTCTTATGGTTTGATTGGTTCAACTGGGCTAACTCATTCTGACCAGCCGAAAAGGATGGATTCAAATCTTGCTAGACAGAACAGCTCACCGGCTGGGTTTTTGACCAACTTATCTCTTCAAGATGGTAAATTTTCTTGATCCCATTACGTTGCTAATCATTTTGATTATCATTTATTAGTCTTGATTTGTATAATCAATCAAAGAACCAATCTTTTTTGTTTTCAATGTTCTTAGCTCTATGAATCTCAGGTGTTTTGTGTTGTAGTGCTAGAGAGCTATAAGTCCGAGTCAAAGCTCTTAGATCTTTTAAAAAATGGAGTTTAATTGATTACAATAAATGTTATATAGGGATCTCATGAAGTACTTTAGCTACTAAAAAGTGCAAAATTGGCTTCTATTAAGTTCACTTGTGTAAAAATGTAGTATAATTTGATAGTTGATGTTCCCAAGTTTGGAAATGAACCAAAATTTGGGTGAAAGATGAAATGGGTTGGTAAGACACAAAGAGGTAGTAATGAAGAAACATTAAACAAGTCCCAGCAAATTACAGGCTACGGCAGCATAAAAGCTATGGGGAGCTATGCGGGGGCGAATGGAGAAGTTAGTCCAAGATTGAAGACTCAACTTAGCTTCCCGCAAAGGGTAGCTTCGTCATTGAGTGTGTTGTCACAGATCGCAGAAGTTGGAGACGAAAGCATCGATGTTGCGAGCCCTGATAGCGGGAAGCTTGGAAATGGTCAACTTTATAGCATCTCATCTTATGGTTCTTGGAACGAATCGGACTTCAATGGAATGAAGCCAGATCCAGACGATGTCGGGAAGCTATATCCAAATCCTCAGGTATAAAAATTACAATTAGGTTAGGTTGTGACAAATTGTTGTTCCAATTGAGTTTTGTTTTCGTGAAATTAGAACGGAGAGCTTGGGAATCGCCTTAACATGTTATCACACCACTTAAGCTTGCCAAAGACATCCACAGATATGACTACGGCAGAAAAGTTCCTTCATTTACAAGATTCGGTTCCCTGTAAAATCAGGGCAAAGCGCGGCTGCGCCACTCATCCTCGAAGTATCGCAGAAAGAGTAAGGTTTCCTTATCTATATGGTACATAAATGAAATTGTAAATCGCTGATAATTATTTTAATTTTCAGTTAAGAAGAACCCGGATCAGCGAAAGAATGCGGAAACTACAAGAGCTAGTGCCGAACATGGACAAGGTAGAAGAATGTGTTAATTTTATGATCTAAGCTTAAAAGTTGTGTCATATGAATTTGAGATTTTTTTTTGTTTTGGCAGCAAACAAACACAGCAGATATGCTAGATTTAGCAGTTGTTTACATTAAGGATCTTCAAAAGCAGTACAAGGTATGGATAAAAGACATAAACAATACCCAAATTTTGTTTTTAAAACTAATTAAGGGGTAATGTGTTGAAATGAATGTTGGGTGCAGATACTGAATGAGAGCAGAGCAAAGTGCAAGTGTTCGAGTAATCAGATGGTTTGAATGGTGAAAATTAAACCAAATGGATTGGCAAATAGCTGTTGTTTTAGTGCTTTTTTTGTAGGGTAATGGAGCAACTATATACATGTTTCTTTTTATTATCAAAATAGTAGTGTAGAACGTTGTTTGGAAGCCAACAAAGTTGTTTCCAGTAGCACAATTCCTCAAATAAAGATTATGTATAGAACATGTTAGTTTTATGTAATTAAGTATCTTGTTTTATGTTTAGCATCTCATTTTACAGGGTTATTTACCTAAATAATGTTTGATTAACTTATAATTGATCGGTTATATATTTATTTAAAAAAAACTTTATACAAGTATATAATTGCTTTCTTAGTAACCATTATTATTTAACAATGAAAAACTGCAATTTTTTTAATAAAACAAAATCATAAAAAGAATAAGTATACTCTAAAGATCTCAGCCGTTCATATAAACATATATTTAAACAAACTATCAATAGGCCCCATGTTGGCCGTTGCTCTGATTTTCTCTGTCGATCTCTTTTCGCAAACAGTTTCTCTGCAATTCAACAAAGAGATTAGTTTTCTCTTCTCAATTGTCGAATTGCGTTGATGCAAATTCTAGCCATTCTGTAAGGTTTTTCAAATTTCATATTTTGATTCACCAGAATATGCGTGAATTCTATTTGTATACATGTTAGTACGTCGTAGATTCAAGAAACTGAGATTTGATATTTCGTTTCGAAGATGACAAATTATGTAGATTTTAATCAAAAGATTGATTACGTATTCAAAGTTGTATTGATTGGGGATTCAGCCGTTGGGAAATCTCAGCTTCTAGCTAGATTTTCACGAAATGAATTCTGTTTGGATTCAAAGGCCACAATTGGGGTTGAATTTCAGACCAAAACGCTCTCTATCGATAACAAGACTGTTAAGGCGCAGATTTGGGATACTGCTGGCCAAGAAAGGTAGCTTTTACTGATCTCAATCTCTTTAATCGATTACATTCTGAGATTAGTAATTGTTTTTGATCAATTGAAATAGTTACCAACATTTAGAGGTTCGAAATGTGCTGCAATTATTATGCCTAGTGGATTCCTCTGGCTGGTTAAAATAATTCCAAAAAATGTCATTTAGTGTAAACTATTAATGTATATATCAATAATCTTAATTTTATCATGGCAACTGTAACTTTTTTTATGTTTATGGCTGTTCTTTGCATGGGTTGCTGTAGTTTTTCACATTTAAGCCTGTTTCGTATTGTTTTTCAAGCAGCTGTTTCAATAAGTTGCTTTCACAAACTTGTTTAGAACTACATATTTTGGCTTTGAATAATACATTTTGGTCCTTCGTATTGTTTAATTAGGAACCAGCTGACTTGATTTTTTTACAAAATCAACTTTGATGTTTATAGAAAAAACAGCCAAACTGACTCTTAGAAAATTACACATGTTAATACCAGTTTTGGCAACTAAACATGTTGAATTTTTTTTTGAACGAAGCTAAGTCCAGAATTTGGATCCGATACTTGTTATAGTGAGTGACTTCATCTTCTTATTATCCGTTATGTTGGCCTCTCTTTGTGGATTTGCTGATATGAAATTCTTAAACGATTCATATTCTAAGATATTAGTTACTAATGCATTGTTTAAAGGATACAATGTTAAAGGTAATCAAAGTTTCATTTGGATCTGCAGGTACAGGGCAGTGACAAGTGCGTACTACCGAGGAGCGGTTGGTGCAATGTTAGTGTACGACATGACGAAACGCCAATCGTTCGATAACATGTCGAGGTGGCTAGAGGAACTGAGGGGACATGCAGACAAGAACATCGTAATCATGCTCATAGGCAACAAGAGCGACCTAGGAAGCCTTAGAGCCGTGCCGATAGAAGACGCTCAAGAATTCGCCCAGAGAGAGAACTTGTTCTTCATGGAGACATCAGCTCTCGAAGCGACCAACGTCGAAACTGCGTTTTTGACAATATTGACAGAGATATACCGTGTAGTTAGTAAGAAACATCTTAGCGTTGACGATGTAAATGGTAGTGGGGCAGCTGGGCTTTTACAGGGAACTAGGATTATTGTTCCTGGTAATGAACACGCTCCTAAGAGAGGTGGTTGCTGTTAGCATTTTTAATTGTATTTTTTTAATAGATGAATGGAAAGTAGCTATCATCAAACGATATAATCCTGACATACGACCGAATGTGAATTTTTTTTTTTTTTGTGTTTTCTTGTGCGAAAGTTGTCGAATAGTTACCTCAAGATTTATTGAATAGGTGTAGCAGGTTTGTTTTCTGCTTTCTTTTTCTCTGTTTTGGCTGTAGGCTTCTTCTTGAATCTTGATGTATTATGCTCTTGGTGGATTCAAATGTTTTTGTTACAACTGCTACATTATGTAAATTATGATGGTACTGCTTATGGATTTTGGTTTTACTTTGATGAACATCTCCTCGACACCACAATCTATGTTGGTGTAGCATATATATGTTAATATTTGGGTTTGTGTGGTTTGATTGTTGTTTGTTGTATGCATTAACCTTCTGTAGTTATTATGCAATGCTACTATATTAATGGTCTATTTGGAAATAAGTATATGATATTTTATGTTGGTTTTGCATTCACGTGCATTGAGTTCAGAACTTTGCTACATACGAATTATTGTTATCAAATCTTCTTCTTATTATTATTGTTATTGAAAGAAAACTATAACAATTTAATTTGACCCATGACACTTCGAAAGAAAATCATAACTATTCATATAACATTTCTTATATTTGTCATGTACCCCTTGAAAAAAAACTATGACATATTTCAGAAACCTATGACTTCCATATATCTGCCTATGCATTCTCAAAGAAAACTATTAATATTTTTTCATAGAACCATAACAATCATATATTTGTCTAGTACCTTTTCACAAGAAAACTATAATGTTTTCTACACTTTAGTTAAAGCAACTATAACTTATGTTACAACAACTATACATGTATATAAAAACAATTAAAAGAAAAAGTTGTCAATATGGGTGAAGACAAAACAACAAAAATAAAAAAATTATAAGTTACTTGGTTTTGTGAGATAAATGTGAAATAAAATTAAATTTAACAAAAATAAGTGAAAAAAGAAATTGAATATTTTAAAAAAACATGCAAATTCTTTTTTGTTGTTTATGCGGTTCTTGAATACGAGGGCAACCATTTTTGAGGTCTCGTTTGATAACGTTGTTGTTGTTTGCTGTTGTGATTCCTAATTATTTTGTAATTAGTGTTTGATAAAAATATGATTTAAGGTTGTTGATAAATTTGTTAAATGACTCAAAGGGACATGATAATAATCAATTATAAAGTTTTAAAGTTTCAAAACAAAATAAAAAAATTCTGATAAGGAAATTTAAGATAAAAAAAAAATTCAAACCTTGAAAGAACTTTTTAATAAGTTTCATTTTAATGAGGTTTAAAAAAAAAGAGGTTATTACCTTATAAAAATGAACCATAACATATATTTTATATAGTACCAAAGACAAACATTAACAAATCTTAGTTATGTTCTTTTCCTTTTTGAAAAGAAAAAATAAACATTTGATAAAACTGCCTAACAGGCTCTAAATATTATGGAAGAATTTGAGGCAACGTTTCTAACTATTTCTCGTTAAAAGATAAACTGACCTTTTTTTAAGAAATTGTAGTTACTTTTTCCTTGTATAAATGGAACATGTACAATCTATTAATCGAATATATATTATATACATAGACAAGTTTTGCTTAGCCTAAAAGAATCCTTACTTACATTTATAGTTAGTTATTTTCAATACTTGCTCCCCTACAACTGCCATTCACAGCTATCATTCAAATTAATTTTGCCGTTATTTTGACGTTATTTTCATTTATCCATTCAAATCTAATGTTTTATCCTTTGACTTTATTTATTGTTTTGTTACACTTAATGATGATTGCTACTGATTTGATAATATATTCACACTTGGCCAACTGCTAGCTAGTTTTGTATCGGTTAAACAATGAGTATATGTTAAGGGTTCGTTTAGTTGACGGAATGGAATATAATAGAAAACGAATGGTAAAATGTCAAATATGCTAGAGTTTTGGTTTAGACTCCGTAATTGGAGGGTATAGATATTCATAGTTACTGTAGGATTCACGGAAAGAATATCATCATATATGTATTTAAATCAGAAAGAAAAAATAAAAAAGAAATAATATACACATGAATAGAGAATATAATTTTCACCATCCCAACAGAAACAAGTGAAATTTTCTATCATCGAAGTGGTAAAAAATACGTACAGAAAAATCTGAATCTGCCCCAAATTACAATTTTTAACCAAAAGAATTGTATCTCCTCCAAACCAAATGTGTCTTGTGTTGTATAGAAGGCACTCACCAGCTCCTAACTGTATCATATGAGAGTTCAACCGGCGCTTTATTTCCCCTTATACCGAGTATCGACACTTTTATCTTTGTGTTTCAATGACGATGACGATTCTCTTGAAGTGTTCCTTTTGCGTCTCGGGGCATTCGAGTCGACCAACGGGCCTGACCGGGTTTGTATAGGCTCTTTCAAGTAGGTGAAGGAAGTCGAGCTAAAAGTGACATCGGCAGGAACAAATGCAGGATCTATATGTTGAGATTCACCTAATGGATAACCAAGATTCCCATCCTAGTGAGGTGGCGGAAACTTTTCGCTCTTGCTCTTTGCGTTTGCATGGTTAATTATTCATCTTCGCTGTTTCAGAAAGAAGACGACATGACATGTTAACAAGTCAAAACGACACGTGTAAGTCAAACAGGTGCAGATTCAATCAGTACATACGTCGATATTAGATTGAAGCTCAGCATTGGCTTCTGGAGCACCGGTTACCCTATGAGATCGATAGCGAGTCCTGGGGTTTTTTACATTATCGCCCTTGGCTTTTGCAGCAGCTCTTAGTCTACACAATTATAACAACATGATTTATCAAAAGTATACAAGACGAGATACTAATTACATGAAAATTCGTCATTTGAAACAGATCATTTCCAGATTGCTTAAACAAAAAAAAGCGAGAACAGAAAATTGAACCATATTTTTTAGGGGGCAAATTTCGATTTACATCGATATGTTGCACAATCTAGGAAAGTATTTATCAATGGAGGTCTAAGAAAGTACCTTTGAGCTTCATCATCTTGTCTTTTAGCATCCATCTCCTTACTCGGGGGATACTTTGGAAGACTAGAAGGTTCACAAGCATAAGGCTCTGCCGCAAAGAACTGTTAAAAACAAGAATCGAAGAAATTAATGCAAGGACCTTAAATATAAATCATAGTGGCAGTTAGTCAAGAAGAAGAAAAATTTATTCACTTTCCAGTACAGTTATTGTTTTGTTGTTTCTTTTTTCATAAACAAAACTTCCTCTGTAGATTCCATTCATAACTTGATTAACATTTTTTTAACATTCATAGTGTATTTTAGAAGCAACCTCTGTGGGTTCCTTTTCTCCTAATCGAAAAACAAGACATTTAAGAAAACCAGAGAAAAGTTTACAGCTTACTTCACTCCTTAGAGCAGCAGTTGCTGTTTGACGCTCAGCTGGATCAATTGCGAGAAGAGTTTCGATTATAGGAATCGAAGATTTTGGAAAATCCTTAAAAACTTCTCTTAAACATCTTTTGTAAGGCTCTCATGGCCTAAACAGGGTTGCATTTGGCAACTTCGATTTCTTCCGGTACTCATCTGAAGGTGAACCGCATAACTTGTATATCTTATGCAGTTGCTCCACCTAAATCATTCAACGGAATACTCGGGAAATTTCGTGACACAAAACAACTATATCTTTGTAATGAACCATATCTTTACCTCAGTAGCCTAGCATGATTGGTTTTCCGGCCAATAATTCGGCAATAATACATCCTGCACTCCAAAGGTCAATGCCCACGCCATAATCGGTAGCCCCGAGAAAAAGCTCCGGAGGTCCATACCAAAGAGTAACAACTCGGCTAGTCATTGGCTGCTTATGATTTGGATCTAACACAGATGCCAAACCAAAATCAACAATTCTAAGTATTCCTTGGCTGTCAATGAGAAGATTCGAGCCTTTGATGTCTCAATGAAGTACACCTCGGGTGTAGCAATGCTCAAGACCAGCTAATAGCTGATTCACTTAACATTTTACCTGAAATGTGAAAAACAATAAATTTTCTTTGCAACAATTTGGAAGTCAAGGGAAAAGTCAACAGACCTGTGACTCTGTGAACTTCACTCCGGGGCTAGCGGCTAGTCCAGCCAAGTCATGGTCCTTGTACTAGAATACGAGGTATAAACTACAAGACATCCTCGATGTAACCAAGCCCTCTAACTTTACTACATTCGTATGATCCAATCTCCGTAAAATGAGGATCTCTCTCGCCATGAATTTCACACTTTCTGGTTCCAAATTGTCGAACCGAACCTTCTTGAGAGCAACTATTTTGGCGGTTAACAAGTCTCTGGCTTTATACACATTGCTATAAGTTCCTGACCTGACCTGTTATTAAGACGAAGAACAATATACACTAAGAATATTGAAATAACATAAATTCAAACACAAATTTGAAGTGAACTCGCCTTGTCTATCTTCTCAAATGTGTCTGCTAGTTGTGGACTCCATCCACCAAGTGCCTCCCCACAAACAGCAGAAAGCCACGGTGGCCATCCAGCTGCCACCTGTTCGCCACGCAAATGATTGGGGGGATTACTTAGCCTAGGGTTTGGTCTTGACCTTCTATTTTCCCGCCTTGGTTTTCTATCTCCTTCTAGCTTCTCTTCTTTTTGGGTTTCATCATTCTCAATCTCAACAACACTAAAAGTTTCGGTCTTTGTTACTGAAACAGTGTCGAATTTTCGACTGGATCCAACACTTTCGTGCCTAACCTCTCTAGACTCAGAAACAATTCCAGAGGAAACTTCTCTTCCAAGAACACACCCCATTGCTGAAATTTAAGCCCCATTTCTCACCATGATGAAGAACTGTAAATCAATAGATTATTGAGTTGGCATAAAGCAAACAACAAGTTAAAGCACAAAACCCCTTTCTGTCTGATCCCAAAGGGCACCAATTCAAATTCAAATCAAAATCAGCTCAACTAATCAAATTGGCATTCAAACACAACACAGCAAAACCAAAATAATCTAATCAAGTCAAATCAAGTGCTTTGAATAAGCATAAATAAGAGTTAATCAGCAGAATCAAATAGTGAAACCAAAAAGGTGTGAGATTTAGAGCTTTCAGGAACCAGTTAACTACAAAGAAAAGGTAAGAATGATCTGACAAAAGAGGAGACACAAGTAAACACATTCAAACAAGAAAACAAACAAACAAATGATCAAATAAAAACAGGAAGAGAGATAGAAAATGGTGGGGGAGTGTCAGATGGAGACCTGACTTCAAGATCAAAGAGAAGAGCTAAGTTTTGAGAAGAACTGAAAGAGATCAGAGAGAAGAGGAAAGAGAGAGAAAGAAGAGAGAGAAGAAGAATTGATTATGATTTTCATTAATTGAATTGTAAAGTAGTGATTACAAGTTTAGTATTGTTGCTGTAACAACTAAGCCAAGTTGGCAAAACAGAATTGTATTTTAACCAACAGCTGTAACAACTAAGCCAAGTTGGCAAAACAGAATTATAATAGTTTTCTATACATCCAACACGTGTATTTCTATGTACTTTTATACATTTTATTCTTTCGCGGATATGTGACAGGGAGCTAAAGAAAGTGATGGGCAGAAAAAAAGATACTTACTTTGATTGAATCTGAGTGCCAAGATGGATAAGAGAAAGAATAAGTATTTGTTGTGTAATTGCAATTACAAGTAATAGTTTTTGGTCTGATTGGGTGGTTTTGTTTTGTTGGGTCATTTCTTCCACAAGAAAGCAAGAGAGAAAATGAAGAAACAACAGATTACATGTTCCAAAACCAAATTTTTTGAACTTCCTAGTTACCAACGCTTGGTATTAACAATATTGCATCATTGTAGGCCACCTCAGATACGGTAGTATGTTGCAAAACTCGAATACGACAATTATGGTCTCCTTTAATACACAATATGCTGACTAGGAATTGCAAAATCAAAACGGCATTTAAAGTACTTATTGTTTGAATCTAAAGTCGATTACTCTAAGTAATGGAATAACAGAATAGATCAATGATAAATATGACATCTTTATTAGACTACATTTTAGTAAATTAATTAAAAACTTAAAATACATTATTTAGTCTAATAGTTAACGTAATATTGTCCAATTGCATCCTCCTAACACATTAAACAGAAATTACTCACTACTTTCACCACAAAAATATGGAAGACAATTATATACGAGTACGGGGAATTTATATGATGGTCCCAGATCAATGATGTAGCTTCCGGTCTCAACATTGAGATTTTGCCTGTGCGTTGGCGGGGTCCAAAAAATTAAAACTTAACACACATGTCGAAACACTAATGTTGAGATCAAAAGCCACATCATTGATCCAAGACCAATGTAAAAACACTCGCTAATCAGCAGATTTTGCTAGCATGCTCTAGATTCAAAATCCAACATTCGCATTAATTTTTCTCATGTTTCTCATATCCTGAATAAAATTCATGCAATTTTTGTCGTAGATCATAATCAAAACTATTGTTCAAATGAAATATTTTGGTGCAATTTAAATTCTTGATTTAATGACTAGAAAGCTGAAGAGGTATGCTACTGCTAGAAGTCACAGTCAGATTAATCCAAAGAAAAATGAACAAAGTTTATAACCTAATTAAACAAAGAAATTCGAGAGAAAGTGCTGTGCTCCTCAAATCCCTTTTTGGAACATAATATCTACTATGGAAAACTCATGAAAGAAAGTATTCCAGATAAAACATCAACGTTCGTAGGGCATAATGAAGCTCAGATGTTGCAACCAAAAAAAAAAATGAACTGAAGTTCAGACATACCAAAAGATATTAACGTGCCAATAGCACCAAATAGCATGATGGTGATGAAGTTGTGGAAGAACTGCTTCTTTTTCACCTGAAACCTGGGACAGGACAAAACACAAAGTTAGTTTTACCGAAGATAATCTCAGT